>ML439821.1:102178-115587 GCA_005239525.1 Nicotiana knightiana
TTTTCCATATCCCATATACATATACATACATATATATACGTGTATATAACGCCATTAGGTCATGGGTCAATGCACATGTATAAATGAGTAAAATACATGAAAAATACGTAATAATCTCAATATTCCTTCCGAATAAGCTTTTTCAACTGTGTATTATTCTGAGACCCATGAACAAAAGATAATGATAATTCACATGGGGAATCAAGAATATAGACACCCCTAGTATTTCTTTGAATAGAGTAATTTATGGAAACTGTGCGTTTACTAATTTCTTCTGTATAATTTGGATCATGCCAAAAAATAAATAAGGGATGGCTTTAACATAGCTGGAGTAGGGAAAAATCCGTCCGCCAAATATTTCTCCCATTTCTTCTTTGGTATTGAATAATCTACCTTACTTTATCAATATCATGTATTACCACTTGCTCTTTTGACAATGAAGTTTCATATTTGGTGTTTTGCAACAAAAGATATATATATATATATATCTTTTGTTGCAAAACACCAAATATGAAACTTCATTGTCAAAAGAGCAAGTGGTAATACATGATATTGATAAAGTAAGGTAGATTATTCAATACCAAAGAAGAAATGGGAGAAATATTTGGCGGACGGATTTTTCCCTACTCCAGCTATGTTAAAGCCATCCCTTATTTATTTTTTGGCATGATCCAAATTATACAGAAGAAATTAGTAAACGCACAGTTTCCATAAATTACTCTATTCAAAGAAATACTAGGGGTGTCTATATTCTTGATTCCCCATGTGAATTATCATTATCTTTTGTTCATGGGTCTCAGAATAATACACAGTTGAAAAAGCTTATTCGGAAGGAATATTGAGATTATTACGTATTTTTCATGTATTTTACTCATTTATACATGTGCATTGACCCATGACCTAATGGCGTTATATACACGTATATATATGTATGTATATGTATATGGGATATGGAAAAAGGTTATGGCGTTATATACGCACCACCACCTGATCAGCTGGTATACGTTGATGATTTGCCCACCGTGGCTGAAATGATATAATGGGATGCCCTCAGAGGCTTGATGATATTATGTACGTATAGACCTATGCATTACACGACATTCATATGCATATTCATGATATTATATATATTTCATGATTTAAAGAGCTATCCAAACTTACAGGTTGAGTCATTTACTCCATGTTTCTTCCATGTCCTTTATATACTGATTTACATGCCTTACATATTCGGTACATTATTCGTACTGACATCCTTTTTTTGGGGACGCTGCATTCATGCCTGCAGCTATAGATAATCGGTTTGACGAGCCCTCATAGTAGACGAGATTGGCTTTAGCGAAAGATCGGTAAGACTCCACCTCATTCGGAGTGCAGCCGAGTCTATGAGTCATCGTGTCAGAAGTTTTCTACAGACTTATGGGTAGGTCGGTACCCTGTCCCATTTTATGTCAAATAATTTTAGAGGCTTTGTAGACAAAGGTTCATTTTGTACAGTATGTCAGAGGCCTTTCCGGCCCATATGTANGAAAAATATGATTTTATATAGTTATTAATATTACTACTTTCGTATATGTTTTGAATTATATACATAGTATGAGAAAAGTTTTTGAGATTTCCTTTATTGTAAAGATATGAATTTTTTTTTCACAAGAAAAAAAGGTTATTTTTTTACCATTTTAAGAATTAAGCGTAGGAAAAATTATTCTTTATATGAGATTATGAAAATTTGAAGTTGAGAAAATATAAGTATTTTTTACATGAATGTTTTAATGAAATAATAGTGTATGTATTAATTTATATGTTGCCTGCATTAGGTAGGGGTAAGGTCAGCGTATAGACTATCCTCCCCAGACCCCATATGTTGGGATCAAACTGGGTTTGTTGTTGTTGTTGATGTATTAATTTTATATGCTACCACATGACCATGATAGTAAAGTATCTTATAGTAAGATATATATATATATATATATATATATATATATATATATATATATATATATATATATTTGATATGGTATTTTGAGTGGAACATTTTTGTAAAAAAATGGTTTGAAAAATATGATTTTATATAGTTATTAATATTACTACTTTTGTATATGTTTTTAATTATATACATAATATGAGAAAAGTTTATGAGATTTCCCTTATTGTAAAGATATGAATTTTTTTTTTCACAAGAAACGAAGGTTATTTTTTTATCATTTTAAGAATTAAGCGTACGAAAAAATTTAATCTTTATATGAGATTATGAAAATTTGAAGTTGAGAAAATATATGTATTCTGCATGAATGTTTTAATGAAATAATAGTATATGTATTAATTTTATATGCAGCCTGCATTAGGTAGGGGTAAGGTCTGCGCACAGACTACCCTCCCCAAACACCACATGTTAGGATCAAACTGGGTTTGTTGTTGTTGATGATGTATTAATTTTATATGCTACCACATGACCATGATAGTAAAGTATCTTATAGTAAGATATATATAAAGTGTGTTATTATGCGGATAATTGGGTAATTATTAATTTTAGTGGAAGATTAAATAATTAATTAGTATATTTTTGATAAGTCTAATCCTCATCCTTTCACGACCCACAAATCTATTAAGGTCGTGATGGCGCCGGACACCACAGTCAGGCAAGCCAACACTCATTAGATAATTAAGTTCCTATTTAATTATTTTGAAATCGTTACTTTTCATTTCATTATATGAAAATCGATAAACATTTACTGAGTAAATGACAAGGTTTTAACACCTCAATTAACAAATACATCTCGAAACCCGGTGTCACAAGTGCATGAGCAATTTTAAAGAAAAAAATCAAATGAACTACAATAACCGTCCAGAATACAAATGGGACAGTAAAGAAAGTACAACTCAATACTCTGAAGGAGACTCTGCTGGCTGCGGGTCATCTCGAGAGGTGCAGCTCACCCAAGTCCCCATATCAACCATGCCACGGTGCCAAGCGGAGCCACTAGATATACATGTACCTTGGCAACAAAATGCACAACAACTGTAGTATTGTCGCGCCTCCCTTTTTCCCCTGAGCGCTCCTTTCGGGGCCCGGTTGAAAGGGGTTTATGACATGGGTTGAGACAACTCGTTCCTTTTGGGAAAGGGATTTGAATATNTATGTCAAATAATTTTAGAGGCTTTGTAGACAAAGGTTCATTTTGTACAGTATGTCAGAGGCCTTTCCGGCCCATATGTATTCATGTTTTAAGAACGATAGTTTACTAATACAATGTTTACCAACTTATAGTTATACATTATAAGTTGTGGCCATGTGGGCCCATGATAGTTACAAAAGGAATGAGTCCGGCTAACTCGAACTATGTATTTTCTAGTTTTGGTCGAACGATCATGAGTTACAGAGTGGTTCGCTCGGGCCAGCACGACAGCGGGTGCCAGCCACGCCTCCCGAGGTTCGGGCGTAACAAAGTGGTATCAGAGTGGGTTGTGTCCTAGGGAGTCTACAAATCCACGCCTAGTAGAGTCTCACTTATGGGTGTGTTGCACGCCACATTTATAATTGAGAGGCTATGGGGCATTTAGGAAATGTTACCCTTCTTTTGGTTTCCAAATCATGCCATAGAGCTGAGTTGTACGAAGTTAGTATGAAGCTTTCGCTAGATTCTGTATGCACCAGAGGTGCTGGTATCACAGTAAAGCTTTAAGGCGTAATTTCCACCTACTATAACCAAAATGAAGGAATTAGATTTCGCAAAAATTATAAAGAGTTCATATAGAATCACTCAGATTTCTCAAACAGTTTCATAAGCCAGTGTCGCTAATACAATTTGGTTTAAAGTAGATACTAGTATCAAGATTTTAGGAAGACAACATTTCTCAATACGAGCAAGTCTATGTAAGTGAACCACCAAAACATGAGCACTCCCCATGTCATTTTTTGTATATTTTTCTCCACCTTCCACAAACCAACTTGTTAATTAATCTTTCCCAGCCCTAGTGAACATACGAGATACTCAACTACAAAAGGTTGTATATAGTCGAGACTTCAGATATAGTTTGGGTTTTATTTTAGTCTACAGAGAAGACCCTAGTGAAAATTTTTCATATATCTAAGAGTTAACATTCCTGGAAGGATGTTCTAAAGGGGGGAAGGATGTTACACCCCGTAAGTTTAACAACCTTAGCATTATATATATATATATATATATATATANAATTATTTTGAAATCGTTACTTTTCATTTCATTATATGAAAATCGATAAACATTTACTGAGTAAATGACAAGGTTTTAACACCTCAATTAACAAATACATCTCGAAACCCGGTGTCACAAGTGCATGAGCAATTTTAAAGAAAAAAATCAAATGAACTACAATAACCGTCCAGAATACAAATGGGACAGTAAAGAAAGTACAACTCAATACTCTGAAGGAGACTCTGCTGGCTGCGGGTCATCTCGAGAGGTGCAGCTCACCCAAGTCCCCATATCAACCATGCCACGGTGCCAAGCGGAGCCACTAGATATACATGTACCTTGGCAACAAAATGCACAACAACTGTAGTATTGTCGCGCCTCCCTTTTTCCCCTGAGCGCTCCTTTCGGGGCCCGGTTGAAAGGGGTTTATGACATGGGTTGAGACAACTCGTTCCTTTTGGGAAAGGGATTTGAATATTTTGAAGAGTATCCACCTAACGATTTTAACGGTGCGTTAGGGCACCTAAGGCGTTCAATTACAATTGATGTTTTATACGTCAACACCATACAAGAGGGGGGTGATTTGTGTGGTGTCTAATTTTCGAGTGCTGTCTCAATAGAAGAACCCGATTCTTCTTGGTGTTCCAACTTCTACTAGTACGGGATAATAAATACAGTAAAGTAAAAACACAGAGATTTTTACGTGGAAAACACTCGGCTCAAAAGGTGAAAAACCACGACCTACTCCTCAGTAGGATTTTCCCAAACTCTTCACTACAACTCTGAGCCAAACAACATTTACAAAATAAACTCTTTTGTAAACCTAGGACTAACTCTAATCCCTTTGTAGCAAACTAGCCCCTAGCTAATTGCGACAAGCTTCAAGTTAAATCTAACTTGAATAATGTGTACCTATTACGATTGCTTCTAATAAAGCTGAAAGATACAATATTAAATCACCTACTACAACCAACTAGACTCGAAAGACAAACTGATGGAACTGGTTCTTCTAGATGGTCAGTAGCCTTTGTATTGCACAATGATTCTGCTTGCAAAATTTCTCTGGTAATTTTGCCTTTAGTTCTTGCTTCAATTCTGTCTGTGCGAATTATTCTTCAGTAGGAATACTTCAACATTATATATCTCCAGAAGTTAAGATATTCCTTTTTAGTTCTAATGCAACTCTTCCTTGGTGGAAGAGTTTGTGTTTATCTCAACTTCCTTCCTTTATTTCTGTCCTTCCTGAACTCGAATTCTAACCCCTTATCAATTTGCAACCTTTTTGCATTAGGAGACAACCTCTTAGTTCATGGATAATTCACAGACCACGTTTAATCTCCTGTGCATGTATGGTTCTTGTGCCAATTGGTTCGTTCAAGATGTTTACCCTGATGGACCTGGTTCAACTGGGTAGGCATTTGTCAATCTTCAAAACCATGCAGTGACTTGGATCAACAAATCCCCCATTTTTGATGATGACAAACTCTGTGCTCAACCCTGTATAAACTTCAACCATTTTGTATGGTTTTAAGCATTTATCATGGAGAAACCAGGTTCATTAGGTTATAATATCACAACTTTTGAAATTTAAAAAGCACATATCATATCTTCCCCCTTTTGGCATCATTGAAAAGTTGCAAAATGATAAACTTACCAGAGTTGTCAACAAATACTCATGGCCATTGAGGCAAATGCAGGTGCAAACATGATTAATCATCAAAAGAAACCAATAAATATAAGCTATCTAAGAAACTGAGACAAGTCAATAACAAAAACAGCAGAATTCATTCATTAGTATGCAAGTCAAGCACCATACAAAAAAAAACTAAAGCAGTCACTACCATGAGCAAAAATAACAAAAACAGAAACAGAACAACTGGGCAAAGAGGGGTTTTGGTAGCTCTGGAATTCCTAAGGTTGGGAAGGGGCAGATGAGGTTGGGGTCTTTGCTTGAAGGAGATAAAGCATTTGTTGAAGAACACCTTCATTTTTCTCCTTCTCCTTGGCTAGCTCAGATCTGAGAGCATCCCGCTCAGCTTCAACCTCGTGAAGGCGAGAATTCAATAGAAGGATCTCCGCATCCTTTATCTTTCCTTCCTGCACCAATGACCTGACTTTGCTATTGAATGGTTTCTTCCTAGATGAACCAGTTTCATCCTCAAGAACATTGACAATATAATCACATGTCAGCAAAGTGTTCTTCCCAAAATAATCCTTAGCAGTAGCCATCTCACCTTTCTTCACAGGAACCACAAAGTGGGCAAGCACAGCTGTCAAAATAAATCCATAAGGAATAGCGTGTGCTTTGGTTCCATTTACAACTCTGTCCAAGAGATGGATGATGAAACCTGGCAAATTAATCAACTTTCCCCTGTATAGTCACTCCATAAGTGTTAAGTCCATGTAACTGGCGATGTGTCTACGCTCCTGTCTTAGCAGCAGAAACTTAATCACAAATTCGAAGAGTAGCTTGTTCTGGGGCTGCATTTCACTTTTGAACACTGGCCTTGGCTCAAGTTCCTTCTCATTTTCACAAAAGAATCTGGTAATTTAACCCGCCATCCTTCACACTTTCATTAGCTATAAACTCCACCAGTTCATTCCTTGCCATCCTTCCTTCCAGTTGAAGGACCAAGTCCTTCCATCCTTGCACATCCAGTGCATTCAACAAAAAGATCATTCCTAATTCTTCAAAATCTCTCACCAGCTTTCCTTTAAGAATAGTACGCTTGACAAACATGGTGAGTTTGTCAGATTTCTCACCAGAGATTTCCTCTTCTCCTCCACACCATTCACTTTCTTCTTCAACAATTTTCACTTTCTTGGCCTTGGACCTAGTCCTTTTAGCTGTGCTTGAGGGTGTGGCAGACACATAAGCTAACTTCTTTGAAGAAGCCTTAGCCCTCTTGGGCTTCGGTGTCTCAACCACAACTGGAGCTATCTGCTCCTCATGATGAACCAGGTTCATCGTCTCATCAACATCAACAGCCTCAATAGGCTATCCTAACTTTCCCTTTCCCTTGGCAGCTTTCTTTTTCTTGCTCTCTCTCAGAGCCCTTTCTAACTCCTCTTCTCCTTGTCGAACAGTACTTCTTGTAGCACGAACCTTTGTGGAAGAAACATCAGCAGATATTGAAACTTTTACTTTCTTTTGGGTAGTAGCTTTCTTTGATTTTGAAGTTCTTTTCCTCTTGGTATTGTAGGACTCCCCCAACTTCCTCAACATCTCAGCCAAATTCTCCTCGACAGATGAACTAGGTTCATCTATTGATTTTTGTAGGCTCTCTAAGCCCGTTGCTGCTTCCCCAGCAATACTTCCCCCTAAATCTGTGATTTCTTTTTCATTTATCACAGGAGTGAGGCCACAAATAGCCAACGTGGCACCATCCTCCCCAAATCCCCTTACAAAACCTCCTTCTCCCTCTCTCTCAAGATTTTTTCCTAGTTTTCTTTGCCTATCTGGAACTTCTACATCAACAACTGACCCAACCAACACAAACCTGTCTTCAGTAGTAGCGAGTTCATATTCAACTTCAAGATTACCTTGCTCAGAACTGGATGAACCTGGTGCTTCATCCTCATTAGCGAATTTGAAGGATTCACTTGAAGATTCAGACATATGAACCTCGTTGGCTTTAAGAATTTCCTCCAAGAATTTTGCACGAGATCCAGAAGCAACTGATTTTTTGGCCAAAACTTTTACTCTTCGTGCTTGGGGGCTGGAGGGTTAGGTGTGGGTTCAGGAGTCGGTTCAAGAACTGGAGGTTTTTGGGGAGATGAAGATCTATTTGGTGAATGTGAACTGTAAACTGAAGTAGAATTAGGACCGGAATTTTGCTCCTCATGATCAGAGTTTGTGTAAGAAGATGAAGCAGGGGGTGGTGAAGACTGTTATGTATTTTCAGAAGTAAAGAGATGATCAGTTTTGGTTAGAAGAATAATGATCTTGGTTCGACTTATCATGTTATTAAGAAGGGAGGTAATGATGGCCCTTTTATAATATGTGGTTATTAATTATACAACGGGCAGAACATTTATTCAAATGGGAGTCTAATAGATGTAAGAGTGTCATTGATTAGACAGTTAAGAGTTCCCTACCTCTAGGCTAATTGGGTACCGATGGGACTTCTTGGAACGGGTTCATTTAGGGATAAGTACAAAGAATTTGAAATGAACCAAATATAGATAGAATCCTGCTCATGTGTGACTGTAATTAATTCAATAATTGTATGGAGATGAGCATGTACCTTGTCAGTCAGATGAACCAGCAGGGATGAACCAGGTTCATCGTGTTAAAGTCTTTAATTTTCCTCAATTTACAAAGATAGAGAAACATCATTAGCAACCACGGAATCATATTAATACATGGCAAGAGAGTATGACAATATCTATGTTAGTGTTTCTAGCCAAAAAAATATTTTTTTTCAATTAAGTGATCTTAACCATCCCTAATTCAAGCCGGTTTCTCTCAAAATGCTCCCTACTTAGTGTTTTAGTAAAGATATCTGCAATTTGTTGATCAGTAGCACAAAATTCAATTGAGATCATTCCTTTTTCATAGTTATCCCTTAGGAAATGGTGTCTAACATCTATGAGCTTAGTTCTTTTATGATGAACCGGGTTCTTCGTCATACATATTGCACTAGTGTTGTCACAGAAAATAGGAATGCATCCAACCTCTAAACCAAAGTCCATGAGTTGTTGCTTGATCCATAGAAACTGAGCACATCATGAGGCTGCAGCCACATATTCAGCCTCAGCAGTAGACAAGGCTACTGAATTTTGTTTCTTGGTGGCCCAAGACACAAGGCATGAGCCTAAAAAGTGAGCCATGCCTGAAGTACTTTTCCTGTCAACTAGGAAACCTGCATAATCAGCATCAGCATATCGAACAAGGTCAAAATTACTACATTTAGGATATCAAAGGCACAAATCAGTGGTGCCTTTCAGATATCTCAAAATTCTCTTCACTGCAGTTAGGTGGGACTCCTTTGGATTTGCCTGAAACCTAGCACACAGTCCTACACTGAACACAATATCAGGTCTGCTGGCAGTGAGATATAATAGAGACCCAATCATCCCTCTGTATAGCTTCTGATCAACGGATGAACCAGGTTCATCCACATCTAATTTTGTAGCTGTGGCTATGGGGGTGTCTATTTCCTTTGAGTCTTCCATTTTAAATTTCTTGAGCAATTCTTTCACATACTTTTGTTGATGGATCATCGTTCCATTTGAATTTTGCTTGATTTGCAAGCCTAAGAAGAAGTTTAGCTCACCCATCATACTCATCTCAAACTCACTCCCCATAAGTATAGCAAACTCCTTACTCAATTTTTCAGAAGTCGCCCCAAATATGATATCATCCACATATATTTTCACAACCATGAGTTCTTTACCTTTTTCCTTTAAGAACAAGGTGATGTCAATTTTTCCTCGTTTGTATCCATGTTCTAGCAGGAATTTTGATATACGCTGGTATCATGCTCTTGGTGCTTGTTTGAGACCATAAAGAGCCTTTTCAAGTTTGTATACATGGTCAGGTGACTCCTTTCTTGCAAAACCAGGAGGTTGTCTGACAAATACATCTTCCTTTAGATAGCCATTGAGGAAGGCACTCTTAAATCCATCTGATGGAGAGTGAATTCCATGTGTGCAGCAAATGCTATAAGAAGTCTGATTACCTCCAGTCTTGCCACAGGAGCAAAGGTCTCATCATAGTCAATTCCCTCTTCTTGACTGTATCCTTGAACAACCAGTCTAGCCTTGTTTCTTGTAACAGTTCCATCCTCATCAAGATTGTTCCTGAAGACCCACTTTGTGCCAATCACTGATCTATCTAGTGGTCTGGGTAACAAGTGCCACACTTGACTTCTTTCAAATTGATTCAGCTCTTCTTGCATGGCACTTACCCAGTCAGCATCCTGTAGGGCTTCACCAGTGTTCTTTGGTTCAATCAAGGATAGAAAGGCATCAAACGCACACAGATTTTTCAAGGAGGATCTTGTTTTGATTCTAGATGTTAGATCTGTTATGATGTTCTCAAGAGGGTGAGAACTCTGATATCTGTGTGGTTTGAGAACCAACTATTCACTTCTGGATAGTTCCATGGTTTCCTTTTGTTGTGGAACAGGATCAGAGCCAAGGTTCACATGTTGAGTTCCCACTGTCGTGTTTCTTGGGGTAGTTTGACCTGGTCCATCACCTGTTCCATCTTCCATGTTTTCTTCAATGTTTTCACTGCTTCTCACCAGTCCAAGCTCCTCATTTTCTGGTTCATGTCTCTCAACAAGAGTGTTAGTTTCATCAAAGACAACATATACACTTTCTTCTACACACATAGTTCTTTTATTATACACTTTATAAGCTTTTCCATGTGATGAATTCCCAAGAATACTCCTTTATCACTTTTGGATCAAATTTTCCTAGGTAATCTTTGCCATTATTGTGCACAAAGCACTTGCATCCGAAAGCCCTAAGATGGGATATGTTGGGCTTTCTCCCTTTAAGTAATTCATAAGGAGTTTTCTCTACCAAAGGCCTGGTCATGCATCTATTTATTATATAGCAAGCAGTGTGTATTGCTTCTGCCCAGAAGCTATGAGGTAGTTTGCTAGAAAGAAACATGGTTATTGCCATATCTTCAAGAGTTCTATTCTTTCTTTCAACAACCCCATTTTGCTGTGGGGTTCTAGGGGCAGAAAAATTGTGATTGATACCATGTTTATCACAGAACTCAGCAAACTTTGTATTCTCAAATTCATTACCATGATCACATCTTATTGATGGTAGTTGATTTCCTAACTGATTTTGAGTTTTCTTAACAAATGAGGTGAACATATCAAATGCTTCATCCTTAGATGTCAGAAATAAGGTCCAAGTGAACATTAAATAGTCATCAACTAGCACCATTACATATTTCTTACCACCTCTGCTCAGAGTTCTCATAGGACCACATAGGTCCATATGAACTAGTTCCAACGTCCTGGTGGTACTGACCATTTTCTTACTTTTGAAAGAAGATCTTACCTGCTTCCACCTTGCACATGACTCACAAACTTTTCCTTCCTTGAACTTAATGTTAGGAAGCCCTACCACTAAGTCTTTAGAGACTAGTTTGTTTAGCTGATTTAGACTTGCGTGACCAAGTCTTTTGTGCCACAGGAGGGGATCACTGTCCAACACACTTAGGCAAGTGAGTTCATTTTCAGACAGTGTGGACAAGTCTATGACATAGATGTTATTCATTCTTTTTCCCTGCAAAACAATCTTGTCAGTAAGCAGGTTAATCACAAAACATTTTGTGGAAGTAAAAGCAACCAGGTTACCTCTGTCACACAGTTGTGATACACTGATCAGGCTATATTTCAAGCCATCTATTAGATACACATGTTCAATGGATCGTGTGTCATCCTTACCTACCTTACCAACCCCAATAATTTCACCTTTCTTTCCGTTTCCAAAGGAGACATTTCCTCCTTTGAGACTTTCAAGTGAAAGGAACTGTTCCATGTTCCCTGTCATATGCTTTGAGCAGCCACTATCCAAATACCAAATTTGGCTGCCTCCTCTCACTTGAACCTACAAAAAGGAATCAGAGGTTAGTTTTAAGAACCCAAACTAGTTTGGGTTCTTTTCTATGAGAGAATGGATGAATCAAGCTTTTTCTAGCCCAATTTGGTAGTCAATTTTTCTTTTTAACAAACCTCTCATTTCTTCGACTGGCCTGCTCTTTTGCAGTACACTCAATTTTGTAGTGGCCAGTCTTACNCCCTCTCCGGTTGGTACTATGATTCTCTTGAAGCCATATCAAGGCATCAAAGGATTTATTCCATTTACAAATTCGATTTAATTCATGTTTAACTTTGCCAAGTTCTTCTTTAAGAGTTATTATATGTTCATCCTTGGCATACATCTTATCTTTTAGTTTTCCCACATTTTCTTCTAACATGATATGAGAATGATCAACAACCTTTTTACTGGATCCTAGCTTTAGCTTTAAGTTTTCAGATTTTAGTTCTAGAATCTCAGTTTCAAGTGGATGAACCTGGTTCAACAAGACAGTGTTTTTCTTTTCAGATTCACTAAGTCTGATTTCCAGGTTCATGCATTTTTCTTTTAGCATTTCACATTCTGTAGAGAGTTGTTCCTTTTCTTTAGTTGTTTCTTTGGAGTCATCCATGAAATCAAGTAGCAACTCAGAGAGTTTCTCCTTAGATAGGAACTTTATTTTATTTTTAAGATGGGAGATACTTACCTCTGGTTCTTCATGTGATTCCTCATCGGATTCTCCAATTGCCATGAGTGCCTGATCTTCCTTCTCACCATCTTCTGATTATTCATCTGAACTTTCCCCCCAAGCAGCAACCATAGCTTTTATTGTTGTTTTCTTAGGTTGGACATGTTCCTTCTTTCATATCTCTCTTTTTTCCATTCCACTTCCCACTGAGGACAGTTCTTGATAAGATGGTCAGTCTTTCCACACTTGTAGCATCCCTCGTTGGTTGCCCTTTTTGAAACTTTTGCTTTGTTGTAATTTCCTCCTCTAGAGATGCCCTTCTTCCTTATTAGAAAGTTTCTGAATTCTTTGGTAATCATGGCCATCTCATCTTCCTCAAGATCTGCTCCCTCAGTGATTCTCAATGCTATACTCCTCTCCTTCTTTGGACCATCCATCTTCATTGTCTGCCTTCTAAGCTCATATGCAGTAAGGTTTCCAATTAGTTCATCCAATCTGAGGGTTGCCATATTTTTAGATTCCTGGATAGCAGTGATTTTGCTTTCCCAGGAGATTGGTAAGACCCTTGTCAGGATCTTCTCTACCTTGTCCTCTTCAAAAATGACTCTACCAAGAAACTTAAGCTCATTTCTCAAAGTTGTGAACCTTGTGTACATCTCTTGGATTGTCTCTCCTTCTTTCATAGTGAAGTTTTCATACTGTGAGTATAGAAGAGTACCTCTTGATCTTTTTACCTGAGGTGTTCCTTCATGGGCTACTTGCAAGGTATCCCAGATTTCTTTGGCAGTGGTGCAGCTTTGGATTCTGCTATACTCGTCTGGACCTAGTCCACACAGTAGCCACTTCTTGGCCTTTGCATTCTTTTCCCATTTCTTCAAATCCTCAGCAGTGCAGTCAGCTCTAGTTTTTGGTACATATATACCTTCAGCAGTCTTCATCATAGTAGCTAGAGGACCATCAGTGACTATGTCCCAGAGTTCATAGTCTTCTCCAATCAG
>ML439823.1:1706-17280 GCA_005239525.1 Nicotiana knightiana
ACCACAACCCTGGAATATTTGTCTCTACTGAATACATCAAAATAATTCTTGTCACTTGATAATTAGTTATTTCATAGAATTTTAATATAAAATAGTACATCATTGATTTTATATTGGCTTGGTTAAATAACGATTAGAGTGATTTAGCAAGTAGTTTACACAAGTCCTTGTGGGTACGATATCTGGACTTAAAATCCTGTATTACTTGTCGACCACGTACACTTGCGTGTGCATTGGGAATTCAACCAACAAATGATGTAGTATCACGAGTACTCAGGCCCCAAATGATGTAGTATCACGAGTTGAGCAGGAAATATTAGAACTCCAGGGTGTGCTCGAGTAGGTCCGGAGCTTAGCAAACCTATCCCTCACACTCTATATCCCAGATGTCAACCATTCAAACACTCAGTACCCCGCACCACCGCATAAAACACCCAACAAGCACCTACAAAATCCTCCCGCACCTCACTATTACACAACCCTTCCACAGAATCAAACTATCCCTTCACAATATAAGCAAAACACCTACCATACTCCATAAAATGCCCCACATATCATTCCCGAACCCCAGAACTCCAATGATCACCATTATACCCAAACTTCTGATCACCAAAACAACCCTATATACGTGGAAACCCTACCTCACTCCAGTCAGCCCATATCCTGTACACCAGAATCCTATGAGAAGGACCTGCTCATTAAGAACCTGGTTAAAGAGCTCAAGAAGTTGACAAGTCGGGTTGAAGGCATCGAAGGAAGCAAAGGGATAGAAGATCTGAACTATGAAGACCTATGCATACAACCAGATGTAGAACTGCTGGAGAATTACAAACCTCCCAAGTTCGAAATGTTTGACGGAACAGGTGATCCCAGGGTTCACCTGAGGACTTATTGCGACAAGCTTGTATTGGTCGGAAAGGATGAAAGGATCGTAATGAAGCTTTTCATGAGGAGTCTTACAGGAGATGCTTTATCCTGGTACATCAGTCATCCTAAAAAGTAGGTCAATTGGGTGAGTATGGCGTCTCACTTCATGGACAGATTCAGGTTTAACACAGAGAATGCACCGAATGTCTTCTACATTCAGAACTTAAAGAAGAAGCCCACTGAGACCTTCCGCGAGTATGCCACTCGTTGGAGGTCAGAAGCAGCCAAAGTCAGGCCGACATTGGACAAGGAACAAATGAACAAATTCTTTGTCAGAGCACAGGATCCACAGTACTATGAAAGATTGATGGTTATTGAAAACAACAAGTTCTCTGGTATCATCAAACTCGGAGAAAGGATTGAAGAGGGCATTAAAAGCGGTATGGTGACAAACTTTGAGGCATTGCAGGCCACAAACAAAGCACTACAGTCAGGGGGTATATCGAAGAAGAAAGATGCAGGAACAGTAATGGTCACCCAATGAGCCAAAACTCCACTTGTATATCAAACCTCCCCACTTACATACCAAGCACCTCCACCCACATATCAACCATCACCTCTCAGATATTCCCAACCAGCCTTTGCTTATCACACATATAATTCCTAACCGTCTCACTTCCAGTCACCTCCAACTCACCCAAACTACCCAAGACCTCGGCCTAACATTGACAGCAGACCACCTAAACAATACACTGCCATTACCGAACCCATTGACCATCTGTATGAAAGGCTGAAGGTTGTTGGTTATGTCACTCATATCCCTGCTGTGAATGTGGAGAATCCATCCCAATGGGTCAACCTAAAAAAGACATGTGCATATCATTCTGGCATGAAAGGGCACACCATTGACGAATGTTGAACACTGAAGGATAAGATCCAGAACTTGATTGATAATAAGGTCATTCAGGTCAAAGAAGCTACACCCAACGTCCACAACAACCCCCTCCCAGATCATAGGGGTGAAGGTATCAATGTGATAGATACCGATGAGGAATGGGATCCCGAGGGATCAATTGGACTTATCAAAGAGGGTAACAATCCTAAGAAACCTGCAATCACGCTCGACCCTATTATAGTACAAATACAGCCGACAGTGGAGGTTGATGCAGTTGCATCAGTTCCATTTGAAGTTGAGATAGCACACCCCACAGCTGCACATGTTCCATTTGAAGTGGAAGTAGCCAAGCCTTTCACAGCGATAGTGTCAACCACACCGCCTTTCGACACCAAGGTTGTACCCTGGGATTATGTGGCTGAAGCTAGAAGAAGAGGAAAGATAAAAATAGAAGAATATGGCGCTGCACAAGGAATGACTAGAACGGGAAGAGTCTATACACCAGAGCATTTGGGAGAATCAATTAAGCAGGCTTCTAACAGACAGCCCATTATTGAAACAGGCCCGGATGACCTCTGGAGGAAAGTGCAAGCAAGGGAGTATTCATTCACCGATCATTTGAACAAGACTCCCGCTCAGGTATCTATCATGTCACTGCTACAGAATTCAGAAGTGCACAGGAATGCTCTTTTAAAGGTGTTAAGTGAGGAATATGTACCTAACAACATCACTGGCGGAGAAATGGCCAATATGGTAGGACAAATGCTGGAAAGTCACAAAATCATCTTCCACGAGGACGAGATGCCACCCGAGGGTTTGAATCATAATAAGGCATTTCACATTACCGTGCAATGTGAGGGCAATTTCATTGCCAGAATTCTGATAGATGGGGGATCCAGTCTCAATATTTGCCCGTTGACAACACTGAGGAGGTTGGGAAAAGGCCTGTATGAGATACGAGAAGTGACCATGAACGTAAAGGCATTTGACGGGTCTTAGAGTGCTACCATTGGGGAAATCAATCTCTGTCTGCAGATGGGGTCTACATGGTTTGATGTCGAGTTTC
Source organism: Nicotiana knightiana (assembly GCA_005239525.1). NCBI lineage: Eukaryota > Viridiplantae > Streptophyta > Magnoliopsida > Solanales > Solanaceae > Nicotiana > Nicotiana knightiana. The sequence continues at coordinate 4,535 of ML439823.1, forward strand.
AGGTGCTGGACATATCTACATCCTATAATCTATTGTTGGGACGGCCATTGATACACGCCGCTGGGTCTGTGGCATCAACTTTGCATCAGACAGTGAAGTTTGAAGGGAACCATCAAGAGGTGATTATCCATGGAGATGGGAGCAACCCCGTTTACAATCGCCAGACTATCCCGGTGGTTGAGAATAGAAGAAGGATCGGTGGAGAAACTTATCATCACATCGAGCGGGTCAATGCAATCGACAAAGATAAGTGGTGGGATAGCAAGATAGCAAGCATGATGAACTTGAGAGTTTATGAGCCTGGCAAGGGTCTCGACAAAAATCTTCAGGGCATCACTAAGCCAATACAGCTAAAGCGCCATAGTACTACTTTCGGGTTGGGATATCAGTACACCTGGCAAGAATACAATGACTGGTCACCACCGTGGCATGGTCCGTACTATCCACTTGAGCATCTTGTACCACACATGAGTCAGACTTTCCAGCAGACCGACATCATATGGGGATCAGAGGAACTTGTTCCTGGAGCATGAGGACATGAACTGTTGTGTAATTATTGAGGAGGAGGAGGAAGGCCCTACCATCCGAGCTGTGGAGAAAGGATCATTCCTCAAGAATTGGACTGTCAGACCATCCAGGGCCCGACGAGTCCCAGGGTAGCAAGGCTGAACAACATTGTTTATTTTGTTTTCTAAGAAAATGATTTCCTTTTTTTGCATTTGCTTTAAATAAAATCTCCAGCATTCCAAAAACGTTGTTTAAATTATTGAAATTGCTTTTATGTTTCAATGGATCGATATTTATTATTACCATTTTCTCTCATATCTTTATCTATACAGCATTACTATTTCTTGTCTTGATGAACCAACAACTGTGACATGTAATGAGACAACGCAACAAAAGGATAGTGATTCAGAGGAAGAAGATGTCATACCCGAGGAAATCATCAGAGAAGTAGAAGACTTTGAGAACAAGACTAAGTCCAATCTGGGTGAAACAGAAATAGTCAACCTAGGAGATTCAGAAACCGTCAAGGAGACCCGCATCAGCATTCACCTGTCGCCATCAGAAAAGGAGGAGTACACACAGTTCTTGAAAGAATATGAGGACATCTTTGCATGGTCATACGATGATATGACCGGGTTAAGTACATCCATTGTATCTTAGGTTGCCCACAAACCCAATATGTCCGCCAGTGAAGCAGAAACTCAAGAAGTTCAAGCCTGACATGAGTCTGAAAATCAAAGAGGAGGTTATTAAGAAAATCAATGCCAAGGTTCTCGGAGTGGTCGAATTTCCAACTTGGCTGGCTAACATCGTGCCAGTGCCAAAGAAGGATGGGAAGGTCAGAGTTTGTGTCGATTATCGGTACCTCAATAGAGCCACCCGAAAGATGATTTCCGCTTTCAAACATACACATCCTAATCGATAATTTTGCCAAACATGAACTCCAGTCATTTGTGGATTCTCTTGCCGGTTACCACCAGATCTGGATGGACGAGGAAGATGCTGAGAAAACCGCTTTCATTGCACCATGGGGAGTATACTGTTATAAGATGATGACATTCGGTCTAAAGAATGCTGGGGCAACCTACATGAGGGCTATGACTACCATTTTTCATGACATAATACATAGAGAGATCGAGATGTATGTGGATGACATCATCATCAAGTCCAAGAAAGCCACAGATCATATAGCAGATTTGAGGAAGTTCTTCGATAGATCGCGGAAGTACAATCTGAAATTAAACCCTGCAAAGTGTGCATTAGGGGTCCCTGGCGGAAAGTTACTTGAGTTCATTGTCAGCCGTCGAGGGATAGAATTGGATCCATCAAAAGTCAAAGCCATCCAGGAGCTGCCACCACCGAAGTGTAAGAAAGATGTAATGAGTTTTCTAGGATGGCTAAACTACATCAGCCGGTTCATACCCCAGTCCACAGTTATATCTGAGCCAATTGTCAAGATGTTGCACCTAGTTGGACCAAGGATTGTCAAAGGGATTTCGACAAGATCAAGGAGTACCTATCAACACCACCAGTTTTGGTCCCGCCAGAGCCAGGTAGACATTTTCTACTCTACCTCGCAGTGTTAGATAGAGCCTTTGACTGCGTTCTAGGGCAACACGACGAGATAGGGAGAAAGGAACAAGCTATCTATTACCTAAGTAAGAAATTCACTCCATATGAAGCACGGTACTCTCTATTGGAACGTACCTGTTGCGCCTTGTCCTAGATAGCTCAGAAGCTGAGGCATTACTTTTGTGCTTACACAACGTACCTCATATCAAGGATGGATCCCTTGAAATATATCTTTTAGAAACCCATGCCCACTGGAAAACTGGCTAAGTGGCAAATCCTATTGAGTAAAGTTCGACATTGTTTATGTAACTCAGAAAGCAGTCAAGGGACAGGCACTGGCCGATCATCTTGCTGAGAACCCTGTGGAAGGAGAATACGAACCCCTGAAAACGTATTTTCCCGATGAAGAGGTGCTATTCATAAGAAAGGATATTGTTGAATCCTACGACGGTTGGAGGATGTTCTTTGATGGAGCGACAAATTTCAAAGGAGTCGGCACTGGAGCTGTCTTGGTATCTGAAACTTGCCAACATTATCCAATATCTGCTAAACTCAGATTTCCCTGCACCAACAACATGGCAGAGTATAAAGCTTGCATCCTAGGACTCAGCATGGCCATCGACATGAATATTCAGAAGTTGCTGGTAATCGGCGATTCAAATTTTCTTGTGCACCAGGTACAAGGAGAATGGGCCACCAAGAATTCCAAGATATTTCCATATCTGCACCATGTGTAGGAATTGAGAAAGAGGTTCACGAAGATAGAGTTTTGGCATGTTCCCAAGTTCAGAATGAGTTTGTCGATGCATTGGCCACGTTGTCATCAATGATACAACATCCAGACAAGAACTTCATTGATCCTATCCCAGTAAGGACCCATAGCTAGCCGACATATTGTGCCCATGTTGAAGAAGAGACAGACGGGAAACCTTGGTTCCACGATATTAAGGAATATTTGGCAAAAGGAGAATACCCGGAGCATGCAAATCATACTCAGAAACGTACGCTTCGGAGGTCCAACAATTTCTTCCACAGCGGAGGAACCCTGTACAAAAGAACTCCTAATTTGGGATTAGTGAGATGTGTCGATGCAAGAGAGGCTTCTAAACTACTTGAGGAGATACATGCTGGGACCTACAGCCCGTACATGAATGGCTTCATCTTGGCCAAAAAGATAATTAGGGCTAGTTATTTCTGGATGACCATGGAGACAGATTGCATCCAGTATGTCCGAAAATTCTACCAATGTAAAGTACATGCAGATATGATAAACGTGCCGCCAAATGAGCTCAATGCAATAAGCTCACCTTGGCCATTCGCCGCTTGGGGAATGGATGTCATTGGTCCAATCGATCCCACAGCATCAAATGGACACCAGTTCATCTTAGTAGCTATTGAGTACTTCACCAAATGGGTCGAAGTTGCATCTTACAAGGCAGTGACTAAGAAAGTCGTAGCATATTGTTTTCGCGATCGGATTGTTTGTCGGTTTGGAGTTCCAGAATCAATCATCTCTGACAATGCCTCAAATCTCAATAGTGATCTGATGAGGGCCATGTGTGAGACTTTTAAAATCAAGCACAAAAATTCCATAGCCTATAGACCTCAGAGAACGGAGCTGTAGAATCCGCTAACAAGAACATCAAGAAGATACTGAGAAAGATGGTAGAAAATCACAAACAATAGCATGAGAAGTTGTCATTCGCTTTATTAGGATACCGTACCACAGTCCGCACATCAACTGAGGCAACTCCTTACTTACTGGTTTATGGTACTGAAGTTGTTATTCCTACTGAAGTGGAGATTCCTTCCTTGAGGATCATACAAGAAGCTGAGCTCAGGATGCAGAATGGATAAGGAATTGTTATAAGTAGCTAGCCCTCATAGACGGAAAAAGGATGAATGTAGTGTGTCATGGGAAACTTTATCAAAGTAGGATGTCCAGAGCCTTCAATAAAAGAGTCAAGCGAGACAGTTCACACCGGGGCAACTGGTGATGAAGAAGATCTTTCCACATCAGGAATAAGCCAAAGGGAATTTCTCTCCCAATTGGCAAGTTCCTTACATGATTCACAGAGTATTGACAGGACTTGCATAAATGGACGGAGAAGTCTGGCCAAAATCAATCAATTCAGATTCAGTCAAGCGATACTATGTGTAACTATTTATGTTTCCAAAAATGTTGTAAATTGAACTACGCTCGACCTGATTCCCGTTTAAGAGGGGATACGTAGGCAGCCTTGTGGGTTCGGTCACAATTCAATAAAAATCTTATTTCCCCCATAATTGAAAACTGGGGTAGAATTTTGAGGAGGACCCTCAAAATTTCGAAGCAAGTTCAGTCGTTCGCAGCATTTACAGCAGTCAGATATGTTTTTCCATGTAACTGGGGCAGAATTTTGAGGAGGACCCTCAAAATTCTACGGCAAGAGAAGTCGCGATGTCACGGATCGTGTCACAATCATTGGTTCATCTAACAAATTTCTTAAAATAATTTACTATGTCCTTTGAAAACTATCTATGCTTGTTTGCGAAATAACTCTGTTTAGCAAAATGCTACCGCAATGATTTGAACAAGATCCCCGGACCAAGCAAATCAAGCCGATTGAGGCGCGAACGAACCTCCCCCTTTATAGAACTCACAATTTTTCTTTGGATGTAGGAACAAAGAATATACATGCTTCAAAGTCACAATCTTCATAACAACCGCGATACTGAAGTCTACTACCAGCTAAGAAAACTCTGCTATCATCTGCTATTTATTCTATTCTGCATGGGACTAAGCCCTGTCTCGCATCTTGCATGAGGCTAAGCCCTGCCTACATATTTGCATAAGGCTAAGCTCTGCCTTCATCTGCATGGGCCTAAGCCCTGTCCCGCATCTTGTATGAGACTAAGCTCTGATTCCATATATGCATGAGGCTAAGCCCTACCTCCATATTTGCATAAAGCTAAGCTCTGCTTTCATTTGCATGGGACTAAGCCCTGTCCCGAATCTTGCATGAGACTAAGATCTGTCTCCATCTGCATGAGGCTAAGCCCTGCCTCCATTTGCATAAGTCTAAGCCCTACCTCCATATTTGCATAAAGCTAAGCTCTGCTTTCATTTGCATGGGACTAAGCCCTGTCCCGAATCTTGCATGAGACTAAGATCTGTCTCCATCTGCATGAGGCTAAGCCCTGCCTCCATTTGCATAAGTCTAAGCCCTACCTCCATATTTGCATAAGGCTAATCTCTGCCTTCATCTGCATGGGACTAAGCCATTTCCCGCTTCTTGCATGAGACTAAGATCTGTCTCCATATCTGCATGAGGCTAAGCCCTGCCTCCATATTTTCATAAGGCTAAGCTTTACCTTCATCTGCATGGGACTAAGCCATGTCCTGCATCTTGTATGGGACTAAGCGATGTCCCGAATTTTGCATAAGACTAAGCTCTGTCTCCATCTGCATGAGGCTAAGCCCTGTCTCCATATTTGCATAAGGCTAAGCTCTGCCTTCCAATTGCATGGGACTAAGCCCAGTCCCGAATCTTGCATGAGGCTAAGCTCTGCCTCCTATTTGCATAAGTCCAATCATTTCCTTTCTATTTGCCGAGACTAAGCGCTATCTCTCCGGCACCATCTATTTGCTCTTCTTTCGGGCTAAGCTCTACCCTCAACTTCACAAGTCTAAGCCTTGTCTTGTTGCTCTTGACATCATATTATTGCATCTTATGGGCTCAAATATCGCCAACTTGTCCAAAGGCGTCATAGTCTAAAGGCATCATCCTCATAGTCGGAAGACACCATGACATGGCTTGAGTATCTCCCAAAGTTGCATATCATTATTCAAAGGCGTCATGGTTCGGAGGCACCATTTTTCATGGCCCGAGAACATCATTTCATGGCCTTTGAATCCCTCACTGAACAATTCATGGCCCAAGACATCATGGTCTAAAGACGTCATCCTAACCGTCCGAAGACAATCCTCATGATCCGAAGGGAATCTTCATCATGTTTAAATTTCCGCACAAATATATGCTCATAGTATCTCTTTACTTGCAAGTGATCCAATAAGCAATCGTTATCCAAACAGGAGCAATCACACTCCAGTTCCTACAAATTATCTCAAACCTGACCACTCACCATAAGCATTCTTCATCTATCCCGAAATCTCGTGACCGTCCTTGTGGTAACTTCACCGGTATACTCCGCCGATGAATCCAGAACTACACACGGCCGGATTCCTGTAAAACCAGGGATATGTAGGCATCTTAGAAACCAAAGTGTGGCCTAAATCTCTCAAACCATCTCGCTCGGTCAAAATTGGCCATCATATCTTTACCCGACAATTCTTTCATCCTTTCCGGGTAAAGAGGGGCAGTTGTTGACACCCAATATTTCCCTATAATATTTTTCAATGTGCATATATACCTTCAGAACTATGCATTGGCATCAATTGATATTGTTCCATAATTTCTGCATTTTTCTAAGGATTTTTATTAATTTATCTCAGTATTTTTATTATATAAATAATTACTAATTGCATCACAAATGAATTTATAAAAATTTCATGGCTTAATATTGCTATTTATGTTTATATTTGGTTTAAAATATTGCACAAATAGCCACATTTACACCTTTGGGGTTACAATTACAATAACTTTGTAATTATAGCCCATGCATGCATTAGTACATTATTTTACTAGAACGTAGCTCATTGTATTTTTAAAATATTGAGTAATTATTTTAAAACATTTCTATGCATGAAAATTAATTTTATAATCAATTAGTTATTTTATAAAATATTTTTTATAAATTGATTGGGTATTTAACAACTAGCCCTATTTGATTCCTATAATTTTCCGGACCTAATCCCTCAAACATTAGCCCAAACCCCTTTAAAAGACAACCCAGATCCCCTTTAGGCCCAATCTGTAAATCCCGACCCAATACCCTGTTTAATCGTGGTTGTTGATCTTTTAGATCAACGGTCCACAAAATCCCTTTCCATAATTAATCCTAATCTAACCCCCTAACCCTTCTCATTATTTCCCTCCCCCTATCGTCATCATCTCCTTCGTCTCTCAACTCTCTCTCGACCTAACCCTAACCCTAAACGCCGTCACCGGTGTAAACCTCCTCCCGACGGTGCTTCTATGTTTTCTCCGACCAGCCCTGGTCTTCTATATGCCATGGCTCTTCGATTTCTTGGATCCTTGAGAAGATCTCAAGGAAACCCAACGGGTTCTAGTTCGAAACTTGCCTGTCTCAGGCCATTTGTTGTTTGTAAGTAAGAATTTCTTCTTGTTTTTATTACGGATTTATGGTTTTTTGACATATTCTCTTCACCTCTGCTATTTTTCTTAAAATCCTAGTTCGATACTGTTGATTCTTCTCAGATCTTTATAGATCAGAGGTGATTCAAATGTTATTAAGTATTTTCCTTCAAAAACCCCTTGTTTTAAGTGATTATTTTGATTTTAATCACTCTTCCTAAACTAGGATTCGTCCTAAACTGTTTTTCAAAGAATTTTCTGACTTCTAAGTGCTTAATTAATTGTTCTTTCATCATCGTGACTTGATTTTTGCAAGAATATTCAAACCCTAGTTGATTCTATGTGATATACTAGTCTTCAATCTTTGCTTCGATACTTTGGGTGTTTTTGTGATACCAGTCGTATTAGCTTACTCTATCTTTTGGACATAAGCCTTCTTCCTTGTTAAATCCAGTATTTTTGTGGTTTTTCCCTAATTAATCTCTGTTAGGGTTCAAACCTACTTTTCCAACTAAGTTCTATATTGTTGTGAGGTCTTACTTAGTTTAATTTCTATTTTTGGAATTTGAGTAATTCTTTCCCGGAAATCAGTATTCTTTTGAAGGTTTTGCTGATTACTGTTAAGATTCGTGTGCATAGATTGTATTTGTTTCCTTGCTTATGACTTTAATTGGTCATCTCTGCCTTAATTAATTGGCCGCATAATTTTGGGATTCTTACTGATCCCTTATTTGGTATGATTTGGACTCCTTGCCTTAATTAAACCCCTGTTGTTACCGTTAATCGATTACTCCCTAATTAAGAGGTCTATTCCAAACCCCTTTTATGTGATTTGATTCTGTAATACTGTGATTATCCTTAATTGACTGACTTTTGATTCCTTTACCTTATTTGTCCTACTCCCTAAATGTTATAAAAACACTCTTGTTTTGCCTCTCAGACACGAACATTTAGGTTAAGAACACACACTCACACAAAATTATCTCTCTTCTCTCTATTTCTGCTAATTGTGCTAACTGCTTGTCTAGCCGGCTGAAAGCCAAGGCTAGGCTATGGAAGTCTTCCTGCTTTACTTTCTGTATCTTGCTTCCTTAACTGGTATTTTCTTATTTCAATTCTGAAATTCAACCCTATGTGCTCCATAGTTGTTAAATCCATGCCTATTTCCACACTAGTTTAATTGGCTATGTATTTTATTGTCTTCCTGTTTACTGCTTTGCTCAATATGCTGGATTACCCTCTATTTCTCAAATGTTTAGTCAGCATGTATAGGTCTCATTTGTTTTGTATGATACTTGGCCAGCATGTTTACTTGAGTTCTTGTTCACTTCTCTTGACTAGTATGCTCATGCCAGTATCATAGACTCCTAATGTATTTGGTTAATCCTAATTGGCATGACTGGCTCTATGTAGTAGACCCATATCTTCAACATGACCATTCTCATATTCTGTCTCTATTTTTATTATCCATTACCACTTTAATTTCAAGCATGATCCCCTTGCTAATTCTTCGAAGCAATAGTTTTTATGTTCTGGTTGCCAATTAGTTCCTATTTGTTCTGTGTACTGGCTGGTCAATGTGCTTCCCCTTTTACTCTGTTTATATTTTTCTGACTTAAGCCTCTATGTTCCCAATCCCCTAATCCTTGATTGTAAACTTGTTTTCCTTCACTTAGAAATAAGTAATAAATGGTTTTCAATCTGGGCACTCTAAGTGTTATGACTGTGTGGTTGCTTGTTGAATCTTTCTTCTTCTCATAATTGTTTCCAAAATTGTTTTACTCTTAACATTTTTCTTAGAACTGTTCCTATTCCTGAAAACCTTTTCACTCCCGAAATTTTTACCTCTATACTATTTTTTACTAAATTCTTCCAAACTATGTCAAGCACTCTCACTTCCACTCTTAAATTAATTAAGTTCTACCCCTCCAGTGTGTGTACTGCCTAGGAATCCATGAGATTCCTCCGAACTCTGGCACACTGAGGCTGGCCTTTCCACTGCACATAATCACTTCCCTACTCAAAGGATCTTGGTGTGAGCATTGCCCGAGATCCCTGAGGTCCTTAGGGAACTTTGACACACCAGGATACTCTATTGGATATGAGATTTTGGCATCCTAGACTGTCTTGAAGGCCTGGTATTTCCAGGTTCACTTTGGGCCTATATCAGGTTCCCTATAGCATAGCTTATATTTATTATGTAATTCATTCATTTATGATATATAATAATAACCTTTGTAAACAGATATTGGGGAAATTAGTAAAAGGGGAAGGATTCTTATATGATTTTTTGAGGGAAAACGGGTAGAAATTCTGCCTTTAGGTCTATACTATGTTTACTTGCATTAGAAGTCATGCTTTTAGGTTTAAACTATGGTTATTTGCATCAGAAGCCATGCTTTTAAGTCTATTTGGCATACTAGGCAACATGTTATAGGTTCATTACCTCATTTATTGCGAAATTCTGGTTCTGCATAATCATGATCACCTAAAAATCCTATTATTAAGTTACCGCTATAATTCTGCTTAATACAAATGTCCATCCTTGGTGTGCATGAGAAATCCTACTTTAGGACTGTGTTTGTATTCGCTTTAAATCATGTCTACATCGCCTAAATCAATAACCGTCTTGTCTATGAGAATGTTTAAAAGTAATTTAAACGCCTAGACACCATGTTATAGGATAAATATGTATGAAATAAGTTTTGTGATAATCATCACCTAGACAAGCATGTTTATAGGACTTATTAAAACTCAAACTGTTTGTTTTCCTTTAGTCAATTTCCAGAATTATGTTTGCATTTTTAGACAGCATGTTATAGGGTATCCCTGAACCACACCTAAGAAAGCCTGTAGGGTAATTAAACTCTTATAAAATTGGTAAAATTGTGCTTTGTTTAATTATTTGTGAACTGCCCAGATTTAGCAAGTCCTAAAATCAGTAGGCAAACTAATTAGGTCTCCACTACCTCGCTTTAATAGATATTGCGTACAGTCTATTTTCAAGCTCACATAGATATCTTGTTTTAGGACTTTGAAATGTGTGAAATCCTGATGTTTGAGACGTGTTATTGTCCTCATACTTGAGGGGGTAAAAGTGAGCCTTTAATTGTTCCTTATGTGAATGTCCTACTTGTTCTTGCTTGTCCCTTAGATTTTCTCCTTTTAAGCACTTTAGGAGAGTCTAGAACCACCTTAATTAGAGGTCCTAAACACCTCCAGGGCCACAAGAAAAGGGACGGGTAATGCACGCCTAGAGCACGTTTAATTAGAATCGCTTATGCAACCGCCGGGGGAAGGGGGTAATTGGGTAGTAAAGGATATGATGCCATATGCGCTAATGCTACGTGTAACCCCTCTAGTTGAGGAAAGTTTACCGAGTATTGCACAGATGTGATCCTATAGGATAATCAACCTAGGACCCATTTATTCCCATGTTTTTTTATATTCCATATGTGTGCTTAAACTGCTTTATTTGCTTAATGACTAATTCACCAAAAAATGATTTTGTTCAGAACCCAACGTTATGGACATCGAGAGGTACCTAACACCTTCCCCTCAAGGTAATTTCAAGCCCTTACCCAATCTCTGGTAATGTAGACTGGTTNCCTTAAATCTATTAGGTGGAGACTCTTCCATTTCCATACCCCCTTTACCAAAAGAAAAGGAGTTGTTGAATGTCGAAACCCCGATTTCGCGAGAAAAAGAGAGGCGCGACAGCATGGCGACTCTGATGGGGATTTTAGGCTTTTACTATAACAAACTTGCTTTTGTAAATTAGTCTTAAGCATGCTTCTTTTGTTAATACGAGTGCACCCTTTCCCTTTCCCCTTATGTGAATTAAATGCCCGTTTTGAGCATTTATGATTTCCTTTACTGCAGAAACTGGCTTATTTTTTTGTTTTCCTTCCTTAAACGTCTTTCAATTATTAAATACCACATCTATTATTTTCCTAACGTGCAAATACGTGACAACATGCTATTTACTGCTGCATAAATCATGCTCAGCATCATATTCCACACGTGCGTAATCAATCCTTTAGCTACGCTTGATAAGTGGTTGCGCTCTTCCTATATATCACCCTTTAAATTCAGAAAGGCTTATTTGTGGTAAAACTAGTCGATCAGCGGTGCAATCGGTGGTTCCATGCCTTTCTGCTCTCAAGTTGTCCGCTTGAGGGTNAAAAGGCTTATTTGTGGTAAAACTAGTCGATTAGCGGTGCAATCGATGGTTCCGTGCCTTTCGACTCTCAAGTTGTCCGCTTGAGGGTACAATTCTAGACTCCCATAGCAACCTTACTCTGATTATAATTGTACATGAATCATGGTCAAACCTAGCCGGGTTAGTATGCTGTCCACATAATAACCCTTTAAGACAAACCTTATCCAAAAGGCCATCGGGGTTTCCATAACCCCAATGGACGCAACCACGTTTTGTGCATTAATTTTGGAGAACTAAATGCCAATATGCTAATCATGGATATATAAATAGTCGAATCTGGAGGGGGAAATGGCTAACCTTATTTGTTGCACGAGGTCCCCAGGTTCGGCATGGTCCAAAATATACCACCATTCTACTAGATTGGTGGGAAGATCTTTCCTCAAGTGACAAGAAATATTTGAAGAAGGTCCTGGGAAATTTTTCTTCTCTATTAGACATCCAACCAAATAACATGTTGATAGAAGTTGCAACCATGTTCTGGGATCGTGAAAAATCAGTGTTTCGCTTCGGGGATATATAAATGACCCTGCTCCTAGAAGAAATCGGGGGATTTGCTGGGCTACCTTGGGACAACCCTGGGTTATTGGTACTAGAAAATCTCACTGGTAGGGGATTTCTAAAAATGATGGGTATAAAAAAGAATGCCGATTTGGAGTGCTTAAATACATCTTATATACCATTTGACTACTTGTATGAGAGATACGGTCATAGCAAGTCTTGCCGTATTTTCCATCATGATTTTTCCATCACTTCCTTGGGACATATTCACCGCAGATTTTTCGTGTTCATTGTTTGCTTCTTGGATATGATAGTGTTCCCAATGAAAAGGGAAATAATCCACACTAGAATGGCTATGCTCACCAAGACTTTAATGGAAGGAATCGAGGGACATACATACACCATAGCCCCTATGATTATAGCTGATATCTAGCGGGCTTTGGACCACTGCCAGAAAGGGTTCAAACATTTTGAGGGCTGCAATTTGCTGTTGCAGTTGTGGTTAATGGAGCATCTCCAAAAGGGTCAATATCGCTAGGAGTTTTCACGAAGGGCGTGGAATGACCATATTGCCTTCTATCACCCTAAACGAATGACTTATATTCCGGACAGGTTTACTCAAGCTGAGAGTGCTAAGGAATGGGCGGAGTTCTTCGACAATTTGATTGAGGATCAGGTTCAACGGATGT
>ML439824.1:0-40665 GCA_005239525.1 Nicotiana knightiana
TCTAGTATCCCTATGAATTCAAAATGTTTTTGTCTATGCATTGTAATCAACCTCTCAAATGCCCGCATAGTGTTCACAGACCTGATATTCCATATGATTTCATCCATTATTGATTATGGGATTTACTCAAAGTTCTTCTTGTTTGTACTCCTCCTGTTGGAACTGTGGAATGTTCCTTTGTTTGTTTCCTTCTACCCTTGACAGCAGATTTCACCTTTTCAATGTGCCTAGGTGATAGGTCCCCTTGCCTAGCAACATTTAGAAGGTTTTGCGCAGTAGATTCTTCATCCATGTCATTATTCCCACGATCCTCTATAGCCTTTAAAGTTTTTGCTCCATCTATAATCTCCATCTCTGTATTTTCCTGTGTAATAATCTCTGCCTGTTTCCCCCCTTATGCATATTCAATTTCTGAAGAGGATTCAATGGACCTTTAGTCAAAAGTTTGTTTGGAGTTTTTGCACTACCTTTAGCATTACCATCTGCTACACTCCTTTGTACTGTCCCACCTGGATCAATAGCATTTAAATCTACTCCTGTTCCACCAGGATCATGATCTTTGATCCATTCACTCTTATTTGAATTTCGATGATTGGGATTTGTTACCTTCTGCTCTTTGAGGTTCTGCACTTCTTTGCTGGCCACTTTTACACATTGTTCATGATCATCATTCGCATCATCTCCCGTTTCATCTTCACTTTGCATTACATCTGGAAATTCCCCTTCCTCTGAATCTTCTTCTGTCTTGTCAGCCCATAATTTCCCACCTTTTCAATTGATCTTCGCATTACTTTTGAATATTTCAAAGTCTACATCATCTACTTGATCCTTATCCATATTCTGAGTCATCTCTCCTTCCACTCTAGTGTCCTGAGTTGGTACTTCTTGCCATGAAGTGTTTGTTGCTATTAATCTTTCAGTGAAAGCTCTTTGTACCCATTGTGCAGTAGTTTCCTTATTCTGATGGTCACCTATTATTTCCTCCTTATGTGTTGCATCTTCTTTTTTTCCCATCCCATTTGGAATATGACTAACATTAGCAGTATCAGTTGACTTTCCAGCATTAGAAAGATCCCCATTGTTTCCTTTCTTTCCCTTGTCAGTCCTGGGAGACTTAGGTATGTAAGCTGATGCTGTAGCATTAAGTTCTGCATTTTTATTAGGATTATTTCTAACACTATTAATGCCATTATCCTCAACTAGAGCCAACTGATTGTTATCATTATTCCCTCTGTTCTCAACATCCAAAATTGCAAATTGATTAATTGTTTGAACTTTCTGTGACTGAATATTTTCTTGTACTTCATCAATGACTGCTAGCTGATCATCATGTAATACTTGTTGCTCGATTCCTGGATTATCACCATTGTCAACTTCCTCCACTTCTAGTAATGCAAATTTGTTTCCTACTTGCATCTGATTCCCTTCACCTTGGATTACTGGAAGTATTTCTTTTCCAGTTGTTGATTGCATATTAACAGCCCTTCTTGCTCGATTATCCCTTACCTCTTTCCACTGTTCTTTCCCTTTACCAGTCACATTACCTACTACTTTTCCACTTGATCAAATCATTAAAGGGCCTTGTTGATTCAAAGTTGCAGAAATAGTATTAGTATCCTCTTGTTTTCCATCCTCCTTCCCATTATATTGCTCAGTAGCTTTATTCTCCATCAATTTTGGATGAAGCCTCCAGCATTCCATAATATCATGGCCCTGTAACTTACACTCCTTACAGTACTTTGGCAAATAATCATAGTTTATATTCACCCATTCAGTTCTCACTTCTCCCGTTGATTCATTCTCGATATCCATCCGCACCTTCTTAGGTATGTCCGCTAATAATTCAACTAACACTTTAACACGTGTGCAACTTGGCCTAGTCTTGTTTATTGTAGCCATATCCAGATGAAGTGGCTTTCCCACAGCAGATGCTAACGAGAACAGGCATTCTTTAACAAAATAGGTAGGTAATAAATTTGGAAAAGAGATCCACGCCATAACCTTCGATGTTTCCTCGCCTGCTTTGAATTTTGAATCGTAAATCAATGTTCTCAATTGATATTCATAACCAGTCTTGTCCTTCACGTAATAAACACTTTTTGACGTAAAATCTATAAAATCCTTCCATAACGTCAATCTTATTAGCACATGCCTATCCCGTAAATATCCAATATTACACTCGCCTTTAATTCCACATTGAAGCGGTACTATTCGACGTAATTCATTAAGCTCAGGCCATCCATATGAGAATTTGCAAACTACGGCATAATGTAAACCTTCGATCACGTTCATTCTATCAACTTCTAATTATATAAACTTCACCATAGGCTGCCCTTGTAACAACACTGCTCTACGTAAAGGACTTGGCTCGACAGTGCACTGTTTCGCTTGAACTGTTGCATTGATCGTGGTTGGTTTCAGAATTGTCGAGTAGTCTAGTGGTTTGGGTGTTGATGTATTGTTGTTATGAATGATGGGAGGTTCTTGGGAGGGCTGACCAGCCGTTGGAGGTGGCTGGTCTCCGGCCGGAGAGGCCATTGAAGAACTCACGAAACTGCTGGATTCTTCGCAGTTCTCCTGTCGCCAGAGCTCCTCAAGCGTGGTAGGGTTTTTTTTTTAAATCCTAAGTTTTTAGTTCCCGCTATTGGCATGACTCCTATTAGTACTATAGTACAAATTTTTTTTTTTAATTTCACAAGAGAGAGTTTAAGCACAGAATTTTCATCACAAGGACCTCGTCCTTATATAACTTCAACCGCGGCTCGTAGTCCGATTTAAACATACCAAATCATATTTAAAATGTGAGGATCTCGTCCTCAGTTCTGAATCACAAGTAATATGCACATCGTGCCAATTGAAACATTCCATTTTATTCTTTTAAATATTTTCTGTTAAACAAATTACAACACGTAATGATACACATAACCATCTCAATAGAATCTCCCAATACAAGTATTCACATAAGTAGATTTCAGGTTTACGAAGCTCACCCATGAGTGGAGAATATTAGGAGAAATTTCTCAAATACGTCATAATCGAATCAAGTTAAGGAAATTTCCACTTTATAATAACTAGAAATTGTAATTGTAATGACACTATCTGATATAGAGACCTCAGCCGTACCATAAAAAGTATATCAACAGGCTGGGTCTCCACCTCTAGAAGTCTGACCTCCACATTCGACATTCCGACCCATTTCCCCTAGCTGGACATGTAAGTTGAGTTGTAACTGCAATGGGGCACGTAGCTTGAGTGCTCTGATGAAATATGACTCTCCCAAGCCTAGGACAATTTCTACCACTAGCCACATGTCCACCTTATTGCTCACCCCTATATATATCACCCTTATTTCTCCTGTTGCGGCATGCAACCCGATCCCACCTGTCCACCCTTATCACTCCTTGTTGCAGCGTGCAACCTGCTCCCACCAGACATATCATATCAGTATATTCATAAAAACTTTAACAATTCAGGCCAAGTCTTTCACAACATTTTTATATCATCAATTGTAAATAGAAGCTGCAAAACTCATAAACTTCATCAATTATCATTTCATAAGGAAGCCAACCGGAATATATATACATAGCATAACACTGGCAACCAACTCAATCCTTATGTAACATAACAAAACCAAAAGAACAACCAACACTTCCAAAATACTAGAAGCAATACTTGACAATAAATCAACGAATCCAAATAGACATATAAACCTCAATGATCATGAAACAATTAAGTCCTGAAGCAAATAAATGGAAACGGGGAAGGGATCATGTTTAACATATAATTTGATGGTGCATAGACACTCGTCACCTCACCTATACACCACACACATGCGAATTCACATAGAAATTAAGTTGGGGATTCCTATTCCCTCAAGTCAAGGTTAAACCAAGCACTTACCTCAAATTTTCAGGCCACTCACTGCTCAATTACCGCTTTTCCTTTCGAATTTGCCTCTAACCTGCTCGAATCTAATCATAATTAGTTTAATATCATTAATTTATGCTAAAGGAACTAACTTTACTGAAAAATTATTGTTTTTCTATGTTTTCTCAAAGAAAGTTAAAACTCAACCCCGGGTTTGCTTGGTCCAAACTCGGGGTTCGGACAAAATTTTGTTTACCCATTCACCCCGATCCCGAATATGCAATTAGTTTCGAAATTCGACCCCAATTCAAGGTAATAATTCCATTTTTACAAAAATTTCCTAATTCTACCCAAAACCCTAATTTCTACCATAAAAATTCTTGATTTTTGATTGGGTAATTGAATGAAAAGAGTTTAGAATTGTTTACCAACACTTTGGGGATGAATTTGTGTGAATAAAATCGCCTCTAGGTCTTTGCAGTTCATAAATATGAAGAAAATAGGTTCTGCCCGATTTAAAATCTGATTTTATATAACTGGACAAGCCTTCATGCGTTTGCAATGCGCCTGTCGCATTCATGTAGGGTCAAGCTCAAATGGCCTTTGCGTTCACGGTGACCTGGACGCGTTCGCGTAGAGGAAAACAGGTCCTCTACCCAGGCCCATTTACACATAGCGTTCGCGTGGGCCAGAACGTGTTCGCGAAGCTTTAACCCATAGTGCTTCTCGTTCGCGTCTTGAGCTCCGCGTTCGCAAAGAACAAAATACCCCAGTGCAAATTCTACTCTACGCATTCGCGAGTGGAGTAATGCAAACGCGAATAACAAATTGGTTGTGCACCATAATAGCAAAACAACAGACTTTAACATGTCCAAAACATCCTGCAGCCTATCCAAACCACACTCGAGCCCTCGGGGCTCTGAGCCAAACATGCACGCAAGTCTAAAAATATCATACGGACTTGCTCGTGCGATCAAATCATGAAAATAACATCTAAAACTATGAACTTTACCTAAAAACTCATCATTTTTCTCAAGAACACTTAACTTGCACTATTTCTCAATAGGATGTCCGAATCACGTCAAATCAACTCCGATTTTTACCAAATTTCACATATAGGACTTAAATATCATAACAAACCTGTACCGGGATCCGGAACAAAAATACGGGACCAATAACAATGAGTTCAAATATTAATTCATTTCTTTATTTCATTGAAAATCTAGCAAAACAATATTCTTTAAAAATAGATTTCTAAGGCTAGAGACCACAAAATTCAATTTCGGGCATACACCCAAGTCCCATATTTTACTGCGGACCTCTCGGGATCGTCGGAACAAAATTTCGGGTCTGTTTACTTTAAATGTTGAATAAAGTCAACTAAAACCAAATTTTAAATTCCAAAATTACTATTTCTCATATTTTCACATAAAAGCTTTCTGGTTTCACGCCCGGACTGCGCACGTAAATTGAGGTAATTAAAATTAATCTTTTTCAGACTAATGAGCTTAAAATAGAGTCTTAATTTATAAGATGACCCTTTGGGTCATCACAACTTTCCCCAACTTATTTCACGAATAGTAAATGCATAAATACCCTATCATAAAAATAGATTACATGGAGTTATGACTATAAGTATAGTCCATGAAGGCACCGAACAAAGTCAGACTACAATTTACTTTTTAGTTTTGTTATTATATTTTCTTTAAAACACATGAAATGAAGAATATTATTTTTAAAGTTTTATTAAGTTAGCGTTTGGCCATAGATTCCGAAATTTGTTTTGAAAAATCTGTGTTGGGTGAAGTTTGGCGTGAAGATGAAAATGAGTTTGGACATACATTTTCAAAACACATTTTCCAAATTTATTTTGGAAAAACATGTGTATTATTAGGAATTTGGCCTAAAACCATTTGGGATTTAGGATTTTGCCAAAATATAGGCAAAAGCTATGGCCAAACACGTGTTTTCCAAATAAAACCCAAGTTTATTTTAGTAAAATCTATGGCCAAACAGGTCCTAAGTTTTATCCACGGACTTTGTAAGACATACACAATGAACATGCAATTGAAGATAGAGATTTGCACTAAATATTAGTAGTAACCTATTGTAGGTGATTGAATTTTGTTGAAGAGTTAACCTAAATAGCCGTTCATTCAACTGCTTAAACTAAAAATAGTCGATGAACGTATAATATATAAATAGTTCAAGCATGCCATATGTATAACTATATATAATCCATGTACAATCTACATATACCGATTAGAAAAAGTAACTAACAAATATGACTGGATATTTATGTAATGCTCCCAATTTTGTTAAAGAAATGCACATACACAATACCAAACAAGATTCTTAAACACTTATCTGGACGTGTCAATGGGTCATCGTGAAGTCCTATGGCCCAAGTTGGTAACTTCCATAGCACTTTAGAGGAATGTCCGCTTAAGTTCTGCCCAAGTGACCGAACCCATGTCATATTTGTGAAAGTTGGGCCCTTATTTGTGCGGCCCCTAAATACAAGCGTACTAAATTAATTGAAAAAAAAATTCAGAGCACCTAAATATACATAAAGCTAGCTTAGTTATGCTGCATACAATTTTTTTTTCTCAATGTTAAAGGTTATCCTTATCCAATAAAACTTATACTTAATGGGGAAAGTGCACAGTTAGTCAGAAATAACAAATGTATTTACTTTTAAACCACTGTTTAAAATGTCTTTAGTTTTTAGCTACTGCTTTAATAAATTTTTACCTACCCGGACGAAAATACCCTCCTGCTCATAAAATTCAGGACCAAGTGTCCTTCACTTATGAGCTTGTTACTGTAAGTTTAGGACTACCTAACCTTAATTTATGTGCTTGTAACTCTAAGTTAAGGACTACCTGTCCGTAATTTTTGTACTTGTAACTCTAAATTAAGGATCATGTGTCCTTAATTTTTGAACTTCCAACTCTAAGTTCAGGATCAAGTGTCCTTAACTTATGAGCTTGTTACTTAAGTTTAAGACTAGATGTCCTTAACTTATGAGCTTGTTACTGTAAGTTCACGACTAGCTGTCCTTTATTTATGAGCTTGTAACTCTAAGTTTAGGATTGCTTGTCCTTAACTTTAGAACTTTTAACTCTAAGTTCAGGACTACATGTCCTTATTATTTGAACTTGAAACTCTAAGTTCAGGACTGCCTGTCCTTAATTTTTGTGCTTGTAACTCTAAGTTAAAGACAACTACCGTATGCTACGCATTGAAATATTTTGTACTAAATCACTTTCCCTAGATCCTCATGCTCTGCAAAGATAAAGAAGGATATAAATGAAATGGATGAGTGAAAGAATGTTGATTATTGTGACATGTTCAAATGTGATACACATATTGCCCTAACATTTTTAACATGTTAAAGAATATGTCATGCTGCAGTAGACAGTGTACAACATATGTAGTCGAGTTTGTATGAACATGCTAGCAAACTCTTTTTTCTAAATAAGCAGCGTTCCTGTAGAACGGGAGAAAGGGTTTTTAAATTTTGATAGAGGGCTTGGGAAGGAAAAGACATAGAAGAAAGGGTAACACCGTCTTTTCATATTAATTTTAATAGACTAGTGGCTACTTTTTCTCATCATTAAAAATGTTAGATAAAAAGTAAATACAACTTTAAAAAGTGGTTACCCCACGCAATTTTTACCTACTCAATCTAACTACCCATGAGTGCATATATGTGATTAGTTTTCGGGTTTAAATCTAAAATTGCATTTAAATCCCAAAAATATACTTTCTTAGTTTTGGAAAAAAACTCCAATTTTAACTCTTTAATTCCTTATTTTAGAGATCGTATATTTTTAGAATGAAAATTATCTCATTATAAAGAATTGTATCAGAATATTTTTACAACAAGGAAATGAAATTGTAAACTGTTTCGTGGCCTTATTTGTGTAGAAATGTATCTGCACCCGATATATACACTCACTTTAATTAAGTTAACCATAGATGACAAACTAAAATTTATTAGGAGTCCGAATTTTAAATAATAAAATTTTCAAAGATGGAATCTATCTAATAAGGCATCATGATAACATTTAGGGTTGCCGTCACATCTCTATATTTTGTTTCCCTCCGCCTTTCTTTTAACATTGGTTTCACTATTCATCTCTGATTTAACAAGAAGATGAATTTTACTTTTTGAATGATGCAATTGCAAAATTAATGCAAAGTATTGTGCTAAAAACTCAATTGAGGATATATTTTTCATGATCCCAATTCTCCTCTGAAAGGTGTCGTGATGGCACCTAGTCTCTACGACTAGGTAAGCCTAACAAATAATAACAATTGAAAAGATATAAATTAACAAGTTATTGAAATTGACTGAATAATAGATAAAGCCGTCTGAAATACTAAAATCTCACAATACACACCCCAAAACCGGTAGAACTGAGTCATAAGCTCTACATGATATGTAACGACTCGGCCGGTTGTTTTGAAAGTTATAGCCCCGATTCCCTATTTACTGCTTTCCCCGTGTCTTTTTTCTGCTTATGTGTCTTGCCGAGAGGTGTTGGGTATGGTTTCGGAGTGTTTTGGGACACTTAGTTCCTAAGCAGAAGCTTAAGTTTTAGGATTCGGACCATAGTCGGAACTATGTGAAGACGTCTATGGAATGGATTTTCGTCTTTTCTGTTAGCTCTGTTGGGGGATATTAGACTTAGGGGCGTGTTCGGATGGTGTTTCGGAGGTGTGTAGCTCATTTAAGCTTGAAATGGCGAAAGTCAATTTTTTGGAGATTTTGACCGATAGTGGACTTTTTGATATCAGAGTTGGACTCCAATTCTGATTCCGGAAGTTGGAGTAGGTCCATAAGGTTGAATATGAAGTCTGCAAAATTTGGGGTCAATCGAACGTGGTTTGATAGGTTCCGACATCAGTTGTAGAATTTGGAAGTTTCAAGTTCATTAAGTTTTAATTGGAGGGTGATTTGTGTTTTTAGCATTGTTTGATGTGAATTTAGGGCTCGACTAAGTTCGTACGGTATTTTAGGACTGGTTGGTATGTTTGGTTGAGGTTTTCGGAACCTCGGGTGAATTTCAGATGCTTATCGGATCAATTTACTCAAAACGGGGCCACGTTCGCAAAGGGGTCGTTAGGCAGTGCATCGCGAACGCGAGAAGAGCATCGCGTTCGCGTAGAGGAAGTTGAGCGGCTGGGACCCAAGGCCTTTTACCTACATGTTGTGATGTTGGTCCCGCGTTAGTGTAGGGTCAAGCTATGTGGCTTATGCATTCGCGACATGAGTATCGCGTTCGCGGTTAAGGATTTTAGTTGAAGAAAAATTTGTGCTTCGTGAACGCCGCGTTCGGCAAGAAGAAATCACTAGGCAGACTTATATTATTTCAAACCGAGGGTTAGGCCATTTGTATCAAAACTTGAGTTTGGGAGCTTGAATTTGGGCGAGATTTTGGGGTATTTTCAGAGACATCGATTGTCTAATGATTCTACAGTGTATTGTAGTTATATCCCACTAATCTACCATTAATTTCATCTTCAACTTATATTTCGAGTTTTGAAAGGGGATTTGTGGTCGGATTTGAGTAATTTTATATGGTTGGACTCGTGAGTGAATGGGTGTTCATGTTTTGTATACTTTACCCGATTGCGAGATGTGGGCCCGGGGAGGTTTTTTTTTGGACAATTTCCTAGTTTCTTGCTTTATCTTAGATTTCATTGATTAAATTAATTCTTATAGCTATATTTATGGTATCTAATTGATTTTGGGTAGATTTGGGACATATGGAGCCAGATATTCATGAGAAAAGCACTGCTACCGATTGATTTAGCTTGGTTCGAGGTAAGTGGCTTGTTTAACATTGTGTGGGGGAAATCCCCTTAGGATTTGGTATTGAAATTGACATGTGAGCTTCGTGTACGCGAGGTGACAAGTGCGTCCACGGCCTATTTGTTGCGAATACTTGATTTTACTGAGTAATTACATGTTTTCACCTTAATTGAGTATACCAGCATGTGTAGTTACCCTGTTAGCTTAGCGTAGCATGTTTACCTGCCTTAATTGCTTAACTGAACTATTTGCAGCATGTTTAGTGAACTCCTGCTTCCTTTTCTTGATTTTAACTTAGCCTAAATTTTAGATTCTCTTACTCTAATTGTTATATTCAATTGTTTGAGCTGTGTATTTACTTTGGCACTACATGATGGTATCCCGGAGATATCCCTGCATGTTTACTTTTGAAACTACGAGGCGGTTCCTCAGGATTTCTCTCTGCACATTTACTTTTGAGACTACGAGGCGATACCTCGGGAGTTATCCCTGCATATTTATTTAGGGACTGCGAGACGGTATCTCGGGAGATCCCCTGCTGTTCATTTTCATGTGTTGAATTGTTATTTGCTGTGTTTCCTTTGCTTAGTTTCAGTCTATTATTATACTGTATATTTACTGCTTCATGTATTATTTATCAGTGGGTTTGACCTGAAGATAATACTCGAGAGATCGGGCTACCATCAGTTGAAGATTAGGGCGTCCGATGTTCCTAAAACAGCCTTTCGGACAAGGTATGGGCACTATGAATTTTTGGTGATGTCTTTTGGATTGACTAATGCCCCAGCAGCCTTTATGGATTTCTTGAATCGAGTTTTCAAGCCCTATCTACATTTCTTCATAATCGTGTTCATTGATGATATTCTTATATACTCCCGTAGTTGGGAGGATCATGAGCAACCCCCCCGTATAGCACTCCAGACTTTGAGGGATAATCAATTGTATGCAAAATTTTCAAAGTGTGAATTCTGGTTAGATTCAGTAGCTTTCGTATCAGCATAGGGTATTCAGGTAGATTCTAAGAAAATAGAGGCAGTCAAGAACTGGCCTAGACCCACTTCAGCCATGGAAATCAGGAGCTTCTTGGGCTTAGCGGGATACTACCGTCATTTTATGGAGGGGTTCTCATCTATAGTAGTGTCGATGATGAGATTGACTCAGAAAGGTGCCCCATTTAAATGGTCGGGTGAGTGCGAGGCGATCTTTCAGAATCCCAAGACAGCCTTGACTTCAGCACTGGTATTGGTGTTACCATCAGGTTCAGGATCTTTCACGGTATATTGTGATGCTTCCCGTGTTGGGCTTGGGTCAGTATTGATGCAGGATGGCACGGTGATAGCATATGCGTCTCGACAGTTAGATATTCATGAGAAGAATTATCTTGTCCATAACTTAGAGTTGGCAGCCATTGTTCATGCATTGAAAATATGGAGGCACTATCTTTATGGCGTGCCATATGATGTTTTAACGGATCATCGTAGCCTCTAGTACTTGTTCAAGCAAAAGGATCTTAATTTGAGACAGAGGAGATGGTTAGAGTTATTGAAAGATTATGATGTCACTATATTGTATCATCTGGGAAAGGCCAACGTGGTGGCCGATGCATTGAGTAGAAAGCAGTAAGTATGGGCAACCTTGCATATAATCCAGTTGGTGAGAGACCGTTAGCTTCAGATATTCAGACGTTGGCTACCAGTTCGTGAGGTTGGATATTTTGCCCAGCCATGTTCTAGCTTGTACAGTTGCTCGGTCTTCCTTATTCGAGTGTATCAGAGATCTGCAGGATGATGACTCGCATTTGATGGTCCTCAGGGACACAGTTTGGCATGGTGGTGCCAAGAAATTTACAGTTGAAGATGACGGTGTTTGAGGAAGCAGGGTCGTATATGTGTGCCTAATGTTGATGGCCTTCGTGAGTTGATTCTTGAAGAAGCTCACAGTTCTAAGTATTCCATTCACCCAGGTGCAGCCAAAATGTACCAATACTTAAGGCAACATTATTGGTGGAGAAGGATGAAAAAAGATATTGTTGCTTATGTGGCTCATTATTTGAGTTGCCAACAAGTGAAATATGAGTATCAGCAACCTGTTGGTTTACTTCAGCATATAGAGATTCCTGAGTGGAAGTGGGAGCGTATCCCTATGGACTTCGTTATTGGACTCCCGTAGACTCAGAGGAAGTTGGACGTTGTTTGGATTATTGTGGATAGGGTGACTAAATCAGCACATTTCATTCCAGTGGCAAGTACTTACACATCGAAGCGGTTGGCAGAGATTTATATTCGAGAGATTGTTCGCCTTCACGGTGTGCCCATATCTATCATTTCTGATTGAGGTACGCAGTTTACCTCGCACTTTTGGAGGGCAGTTCAGCGTGAGTTGGGTACCCGAGTTGAGCTGAGCACCGCATTTCATCCTCAGACGGACGGGCAATCCGAGCACACTATTCTGATTTTAAAGTATATGCTCCACGCTTGTGTTATTGATTTTGGAGATTCTTGGGATCAATTATTGCCGTTAGGGGAGTTTGCTTATAATAATAGTTATCAGTCGAGCATTCAGATGGCTCCTTATGAAGCATTATATGGTAGGCGGTGTAGATCGCCAATTGGGTTGTTTGAGCCGGGAGAGGCTCGGTTATTGGGTACAGACTTAGTTCAGGAGGCCTTAGATAAGGTCAAGATTATACAGGATTGGCTTCGTGCAGCTCAGTCTGTCAAAAGAGTTATGCCGACCGTGAGGTTCGTGATGTGGCATTCATGGTTGGAGAGTGAGAGAGTATTGCTTCGTGTATCACCCATGAAGGGTGACATGAGATTTGGGAAGAAGGGAAAGTTGAGCCCTAGGTATATCGGGCCATTTGAGATTCTTAATAGAGTGGGGGAGGTAGCTTATAGACCTACGTTGCCTCCAGGGTTATCCTCCGTTCATCCGGTATTTCATGTATCTATGCTCCGGAAATATCATGGTGACCCGTCCCACGTTTAGATTTCAGCTCTGTCCAATTGGACAAAGATTTGACTTATGAGGAAGAGCAGGTAGCCATTCTAGACCAGCAGGTTCGTCATTCGAGATCAAAGAGTTACCCTTCAGTTCGAGTGCAGTGGAGGGGTCAGCATGTTGAGAAATCTACTTGGGAGTCCGAGTCGGACATGCAGAGTATATATCCCCACTTGTTTGCCAGTTCAGGTAATTTTCTATACCCGTTCGAGGACGAACGTTTGTTTTAGAGGTGGAGATTGTGATGACCCAAGGGGTCATTTTATGAATTAAGACTCTGTTCTAGGATTATTAACTATAAAAACTACTTTTAATTACCTCTATTTGCATGCATAGTCCTGGCGTCAAACCGGAAAGCTTTTATGTGAAAATATGAGAAATATTAAATTCTAGAGTTGAAATTTGATTATAGTTGACTTTGATCAACATTTTGAGTAAACGGACCCGGATCTGTGTCCCGACGATCCCGGGAGGTCCGCAGTAAAATATTGCAATTGGGCGTATGCCCGGAATTGAATTCCGAGGTCCCAAGCCTTTGAAATCAATTTTTAAAAGAAATTGTTTTGCTGAATTATTACTGAAATAAAGAGAAGAATTAATGCTTGTAACCATTGGTATCGGGCCCATATTTTTGTTCCAGAGCCCGGTACATATTTGTTATAGTATTTGAATGCTATCTGTGAAATTTGGTAAGAAACAGAGTTTATTTGACGTGATTCAGACGTCCGGTTGAGAAATAGTGAACTTTAAGTGTTCTTGAGAAAAATGATGAGTTTTTAGGTTTAATTCATAGTTTTACATGTTATTTTCATGATTTGATCGCACAAGAAAGTCCGTATGATGTTTTTAAACTTGCGTTCATGTTTGATTAGAGCCCCGAGGGCTCGGGTGAGTTTCAAATAGGCCATAGGGTGTTTTATACTTAGAAAACAATTTGTTGGTTTTTGCTGTTTCTGGTGCCCAGTCCTTTTCTTCTTCGCGTTCGTATTACCCTGTCGCGAACAGATAGAGCAAAAATGGTTGGGGCCCTTTTTGTTCTATGCGAACGCGGGACCCCTGACGCGAAAGCGGTGGGTTGGGGGGGGGGGAGACCCTACGCGAATGCGATCTGGTCCACGCGAACGCGTAGTGTAACGGGCCTGGGGGAAGGGAACCTGACCGCGAATGAGAAGGCCAACAGGCCTGACTCTGTGCAAACGTGGGAAGGCCCACACGAACATGATGAAGGCCTGCCCATCTATATTAAAACAATGTTAAACCGGACATAACTCTTTTTCTTCCTATTTTTCAAACTACCAAGCCCCAGAGACAATTTTATTCACCAAAAATCATCCCCAAAGTGTAGGTAATTAATTCTAAACTCTATTATTCCAATTAACTAATGTTTTTCATCACTTTTAAATCAAAAGTCAAGAATTTTCATGGTAAAAATTGAGGGTTTGGGTAGAATTATGGAATTTTGTAAAAATAAGATTTTGATCTCGAATTGAAGTCGGATTTCGAAACTAATAGAATATTCGGGCTTGGGGGTGAATGGGTAAACGAAATTTGGTCTGAACCCCGAGTTTGGACCAAGCGGGTCCGGGGTCGGGTTTTAACTATTTTTAAGAAAACTTAGGAAAACCATAATTTTTCAGTAAAGTTGGTTCCTTTAGCATTAATTAATGATATTAAACTAATTATGATTAGATTCGAGTGTGTTAGAGGTGAATTCAAAAGGAAAAGTGGTAATGGAGCAGTGAGTGGTCTGCGGGATTGAGGTAAATGTTGTGTCTAACCTTAGCTTGAGGGAATATGTATTGTATGACTACATGTTACCTGTTTGTTTGTTAAATCCAATGTATAGGTGAGGTGACGAGTACCTATACGTTGTGGTCAGGTCATACCATGCGAGTAAATGCTATTTCTTGTTATTTTGGTTGTCTTAAAGCCCGTCATTTGTGATTATTGTTGTTAGTGAAATGTTGAGAACATTGAGTTGAGATTGAAATGAAAAATGATGATAGTAACCATGATGAAATATTGATTTCTTGTGAAATTCCTTTTAGAGCATTGAGTTGATATTGAAATATTAAATGGTGATAGAAATTATGATGAAATACTGTTTCTCGTGAAATCCCCTTTTATGTTGTTGATGATTTGATGAGATTGTGAGGAAGAGTGTAAAGCACGAAGGGTGATGTCGTGCATGACTTAATTATATTGTGAGGAAGAGTGAAAAGTACGAAGGGTGATGTCGTGCATGATTTATTTATAAGTGGAGGAAGAGAGTAAAGCACGAAGGGTGATGCCGTGCAATTCTTAATTATAATCTTGTGAGGATGTGAGTAAAAGATGAAGGGTGATGTCGTGTATTCTATTTATTATTTGGTGAGGCTGAGAGTAAAAGCACGAAGGGTGAAGACATGCAAGTTTACTTTCTATCTTTGATTGCTAAAATTATTGTTGATCACTATCTGTGTTTGTCTTATTGTTTTCCTCATTCCTTATGTTGAAAATTCCCTATCGCATGCCCCCTTCCCATTAATTGTTGTTTACATACTTTAATTGCTTTTATCTCCTGTTAGCATGATTTCGATGTCCAGGTTTTATGTGGTGTCTTGTCCTAGCCTCGTCACTACTTCGCCGAGGTTAGGCTCGATACTTACGCAATACATGGGGTCGGTTGTACTGATACTGCACTCTGCACTCTTTTGTGCAGATCCAAGAATTGGCCAGAGTTAGGAGATATCAGTAGCTGCGCATTTTGTTCGGAGACACAAGGTAGATATGCTGGAATCCACAGACTCCTGGAGTCTTCTCCTATTCACTTAGATATTGTTCTATTTCATTCGAAACAGATACATTATATCTTTAAGCCCATTTATCTGTAGTATTCTATAGTAGTTCGTGAATTGTGACACCAGACCCTAGGGTAGTTTCATAGTTATATATTTAGTTCGTGGTTCGGTTTATTTATTTGTGTGATGACCCAAGGGGTCATTTTATTAATTAAGACTTTGTTCTAGGCTTATTAGCCATAAAAGACTAAATTTAATTACTTCAATTTGCGTGCACAGTCCGGGCATGAAACAGAAAAGCTTTTATGTGAAAATATAAGAAATAATAATTTTTAGAATTAAAATTTGGTTTTAGTTGACTTGAGTTAGTATTTTTAGTAAACGGACCCGGATCTTTGTTCCGACGATCCCAGGAGGTCTGTAGTAAAATATGGGACTTGGGCGTATGCCCGAAGATGAATTCCGAGGTCCCAAGCCTTAGAAATCGATTTTTTAAATAAATTGTTTTGCTGAATTATTAATGAAATAAAGAAAATAATTAATGTTTGAAACCATTGGTATCGGGCTCGTATATTGGTTCCGGAGCCCGGTACAGATTTTTCATAGTATTTGAATACTAACTGTGAAGTTTGGTGAGAATCGAAGTTTATTTGACGTGATTCAGATATCCGGTTGAGAAATAATGAAATTGAAGTGTTCTTCAGAAAAATGATGAGTTTTGAGGTTTAATTCATAGTTTTAAATGTTATTTTCATGAATTGATCGCACGAGCAAGTCTGTATGATATTTTTAGACTTGCGTGCATGTTTGTTTTAGAGCCCCGAGGGCTCGGGTGTGTTTCGAATAGGTTTGGGTTGTGTTGCACTCATTCTTTCTTATGCTTTGGCGTCGTTTCTTCAAGCATAAATGATATTATATTGAGCAAATGATCTCCGATTTCTGTTTTGAATGAAGGATTAGATCCGTATCATAATTACGGACCCGTAGCAAAAGAATCAGTAAATTTGGACATCGTATGAGGATTTTATGGTCATTTGACTAAGAATTAGGTTGCTAGATTTTTTAGATTAATTACGAAATTTCCACTCACGACGTATTTAAAAATCTGCACTATTTGCAAATATTAAAACCTACATATCTCATTCATTATAAGGTCAAATTGAGCAATACAAAAGCCTAACTTGACCAGAATTTCACAAGGAATCCACTGGAGAAATAAAAATCGAGTTTCGGGATCGTTTGGTATAAAAACGAGGTAGAATAGCTGGCACAAAAATATATAAAACTAGAGTTTGTTCATTCAGTCATATTTTGAGTTGGGGAGCTCGGATTTGAGCGATTTTCACCATTGGGATTTGGGTAAGTGTTCCCTATTCATTTTTTTTTGTTATATTTCAATTACCCAATGTTTTTCATCACTTTTAAATCAAAAAACAAGAATTTTCATGGTAAAAATTGAGGGTTTTGGTAGAATTAGAAAATTTTGTAAAAATCAAATATTTACCTCGAATTGAGGTCGGATTTCGAAACTAATTGCATATTCTGGATCGAGGGTAAATGGGTAAATGTGATTTGATCCGAACCCCGAGTTTGGACCAAGCAGGCTCGGGGTCGGGTTTTAACCTTTTTTTAAAAAACTTAGGAAAAAATATATTTTTTAGTAAAGTTGGTTCCTTTCGCATTAATTAATGATATTAAGTTAATTATGGTTAGATTCGAGTGTATTGGAGGTGAATTCAAGAGGAAAAGCTATAATTGAACAGTGAGTGGCCTGCGAAATTAAGGTAAATGCTTAGTTTAACCTTGACTTGAGGGAATAGGAATCCCCAACCTGATTGTATTGTGAAATTACTTGTGTGTAGTGTATAGGTGAGGTGACGAGTAACTATTGTTGTTTACCAATATCCCTTTTCCGTTTTCCATTTATTTTCTTCCCGGTTTGAGTGTTTTATGATTGAGGTTTATATGGTCAAGTAATGATCTTTGCTGTAATAAATCTAAGACCTGAAGAAGAGTCACATATAATTTGATCTTGATGTTATATACATCAAGAATGCATTTGGATTATCGTTTTTATATTTTTCTTTTGAAGATTTAGCGAAGTCTTAAACCTTAGACCAATAAACAAACAAAAAAAAGTATTGATAATATTGTAGAGTAGGACCCCAGACTTTAAAAATGTAAAACGGTAGGATAAGATAAACTATTTGGATCTCATTAAATTTAGGTCATGAGTGAATAGATGAAAATATTCATTTACAGGCGGCTTTTAGAAATATGTTCAAGTACGTAATTGAATTATTCCACATATGCTACTTAACTAGTTGTCTTCATTAGTTTATTGCCAAGTATTGTTGCACGCGTGTTAAAAGTGTTGGTTGTTCCCTTGATTTTGTTATGGTACATAAAGGTTGAGTCGGATGACAGTGTTATGATATTTACATATATTCTGGTTGGTTTCATTATGAAATAATATTGGATACAGCTTGTGGGCTATATTGTGCTCTATTTACAATTGTGAGATAAACGTGTTGTGAAAGGCTTAGCCTGAATTGTGAAAGTTTTTGATAAATAAATCAATTGATAGCGATAAGGGTGGACAATATGATAGTGATAAGGGCGGCCAGAGGAAATAAATGGTAGTGATAAGGGCGAACATGGGAAATAAATGATAGTGATAAGGGTGGACATGTGAGATAAATGATAGTGATAAAAGTGGACAGACAAAATAAATGATAGTGATAAGGGTGGACATGTGGGATCGGGTTGCACGCCGCAACAAGACAGTGATAAGGGGGGACGTTTATGTGTTACTGAATTTAAACACAAAGATTTTGAAAAATTTACTATTTTAATCTACTGTTTTCCTATATCTTGCACATTCGATTATTTTAAATTAAAGTTTGGAAACTTGGAAAGTTGTGTGAAATTTTGGTGACAGTCGAGGCCTGGAATAGATGACTGAGTTATTTTATTTATTCATTGTTGCAGTTATATTTTCTTGTTTGCGTAGAATTGTTTTATTACTTTATTATATACATATATTGTCGCAGGTTAAGTTATAATTGCCCTGCCTTAGCCTCATCACTGCTTCGTCGGGGTTAGGCTCGGCACTTACTCAGTACATGGGGTCGGTTGTACTGATACTACACTCTGCACTCTTTTGTGCAGATCCAGGTACCGGCCAGCAGTAGAGATTTTTAGTAGCAGCCATCCATTATCCGGAGACACGAGGTATATCTGCCGGCGTTCGCAGAATCCCGAGAGTCTTCTCTTGGTTCGTAGAGACTTTTTTATTTTTTCTCAAAACAGTTATATTATATCTTTCAGCCCATTATTTGTGGTATTCTTTAGTAGTTCGTCAATTGTGACACCAAACCCTGGGGTAGTCTTAGAGTTATTTATATAATTAGTTCAGTGCTCGGTTTATTTATTTTTGTATTATTTTATATTTGGAGTTATTCTTTGGAAACCATTAGATTAAGTTTACTTTAAATTTATTTTATTATGTTTAAATGGATAATCAAAGAAAAATCGCTAATCGAACTCTAATATTGTCTTGCCTAGAAAGTGTGATGTTAGGTGCCATCACGTCCCTAAGGTTGGGAATTTGGGTCGTGATAAGTTGGTATCAGAGCACTAGGTTGCTTAGGTCTCATAATTCACTCACAAACTTGGTAGAGTCTGAAGGATCGGTACGGTGACGTTTATACTTATCTCTCAGAGGCTATGAAGTTAGGAACAATGTCACTTCTATTCTAGTTTATCGTACAAATTTATTCGACTATTGATGATTGAACTTGTCTATTATCATCCTATCACAAATCTCGACAACACGCAAAGTGTCTACAACTGGACAAGAGATGAAGCCCCAATGACAGCTACGATTAGGGGAAGAGACAGAAGTAGAGCTCAGTCTAGAGCTCGAACATCAGGACCTATTGTAAAGCCTCAAATGGATCTAGACACGGAGGTTCTAGCTCAGTCGGTACATGTTGGACTTGTTCAGATTCCAAAAGGGTTTATAGCTACTCCAATGTTGCAGGACGCACTAGTTCGATTATTCATGTTGGACAAAGACTTGACTTAGGAGGAGGAGTCGGTAGTCGTTCTAGACCGACATGTTCGTCAGTTGAGGGCTAAGAGTTTTTCTTTACTTCGAGTGTAATGGAAAGGTCAGCCCATTGAGGCAGTGACTTGGGAGTCCAAGTCGGAAATACAGAGTAGATATCCACATTTTTTTTGCCAATTCAGGTAATTTTCTATGTCCGTTCGAGGACGAAAGTTTGTTTTAGAGGTGGAGATTGTGATGACCCAAGGGGTCATTTTATGAATTAAGACTCCGTTCTAGGCTTATTAGCCATAAAAAGACTAATTTTAATTACCTCCATTTGCGTGCGTAGTCCGGGCGTGAACCGTAAAGCTTTTATGTGAAAATATAAGAAATAATAATTTTTAGAATTAAAATTTTGTTTTAGTTGACTTGAGTTAACATTTTTTAGTATACGGATCCGGATCTGTGTTCCGATGATCCCGAGAACTCCGCAGTAAAATATGGGACTTGGGCGTATGCCCGAAAATGAATTCCGAGGTCCCAAGCCTTAGAAATCAAATTTTGAAAGAAATTTTCTTGTGGAATTATTAATGAAATAAAGAAAAGAATTAATGTTTGAAACCATTGGTATCGAGGTCGAATTTTGGTTCCGAAGCCCGGTACATATTTCTTATAGTATTTGAATACTAACTATGAATTTTGGTGAGAATCGGAGTTTATTTGACGTGATTCAGACGTTTCGTTGACAAATAGTGAAATTGAAGTGTTCTTGAGAAAAATGATGAGCTTTGAAGTTTAATTCATAGTTTTACATGTTATTTTCATGAATTGATTGCACGAGCAAGTCTGTATGATGTTTTTAAACTTGCGTGCATGTTTGGTTTAGAGCCCCGAGGGCTCGGGTGAGTTTCGAATAGGTTTGGGTTGTGTTGTGCTCATTTTTTCTTATGCTTTGACGTCTTTTCTTCAAGCATAAATGATATTATATTGAGCAAATGAGCTCCAATTTCTGTTTTGAATGAAGGATTAGATCCGTATCATAATTACGGACCCGTAGCAAAAGAATCATCGAATTTGGACATAGTATGAGGATTTTATGGTCATTTGACTAAGAATTAGGTTGCAGATTTTTAGATTAATTACGAAATTATCACCGACGACGTATTTAAAAATCTGCACTATTTGTAAATATTAAAACCTACATATCTCATTCATTATAATGTCAAATTGAGCGATTCAAAAGCCTAACTTGACCAGAATTTCACAAGGAATCCATTGGAGAAATAAAAAATCAAATTTCGGGATCATTTGGTACGAGAAATGAGGCAGAATAGCTGGCAAAAAAATATATAAAACTAGGGTTTGTTCATTCGGTCATATTTTGAGCTGGGTAGCTTGGATTTGGGAGATTTTCACCATAGGGATTAGGGTCTCATTTTTTTGGTTATATTTCAATTACCCAATGTTTTTCATCACATTTAAATCAAAAATCAAGAACTTTCATGGTAAAAATTGAGGGTTTGGATAGAATTAGGAAATTTTTTTAAAATCGAATCTTTACCTCAAATTGAGGTCGTATTTCGAAACTAATTACATATTCGGGCTCAGGGGTTAATGGGTAAACGTAATTTGGTCCGAACCCCGAGTTTGGACCAAGCGGGCTCGGGGTCAGGTTATAACTGTTTTTGAGAAAACTTAAGAAAAATTATAATTTTCAGTAAAGTTTGTTGCTTTAGCATTAATTAATGATATTAAGTTAAGGACTATGTAAGCCTATCATTAATAAACATCAATCACAATACACGAATCATTTAAGTGTTTTTCTGGAATAAGTCTCAACACCTTACACATCTTCCCAAAACCCGGTAAGTACAAGTCATGAGCTTTACAAAATTTACACTATAATTCCTAAATACCACTGTTCTGGAACAATTACAACAGTGTATAAGCAAAATAAGAAGATGACTCCAAAACTCGCAAACGCTGGAGCAGTTTTATCTTGAGTCTCCACAACAGCAACCGCACCGCTCACTATCGATCGGCCGGCTATGCAAAACCTGGAATCTGCACAAAAATGTGCATAAGTGTAGTGTGAGCACACCACAGCGGTGCTCAATAAGTATCAAGTCTAAACTCGGTGAAGTAGTGACGAGGACTAGCCAAGACACCTACTGGTCTAATAAAACAAACAGGAATTAATATGACATCTGTACAAGGATTATACAATATAATTAACTACATAAAAATTTAATGCGGGAGGAAAAAACAATAATAACTCGATGGACTATCATAATATTACACGAAAAAATGGATGGGAACACAGCCAAAAATCAAAACCCACAATACAGTAAGAACAAGCAATAACTCAGCACTGCGATAATCTCCACCTCAGACTTTAGCCAATAACTCCAACAATTTATTCAAACCTTCGAATAAAACCTTTCACCAATCAATTTATATTAAAGACCTTATGTTCGTTTCAAAATAGGAAACTTCTTTTGAAAGGTACCTCCTCCGAATACGTATATTCTTTACAGAAGGAAAGTCTTTAGATGTAATTTCTTTAAGATAAGCATTTTTAAAATATACTTTCCCAATAAATGTATTTCCAACTTAAATTTTCGATAGAACAAGTGCACGGCATCACCCTTCGGGTTTTTACTCTCATCCTTCCCATAGGAATCGACAGTTACGACACGTAAATTAAGCAAGTAAAAGACATGGACAGTGTAACAACAATTGAGATAAAAGTCAAGTACATGACAATAACAATAAGTCACACCAAATATGTAAGTACAACAATAGCAGCTCGATGTAAAGGCACAATGTATACACGGGGAAGCAGATATCACATTATAATGTATGTCCCTCGTTCTCACTTGCATGGAAACACCCTTCGTTCCATGAACTCACAATAATATGGCACGACATCACCCTTCGTGCATTAGCACTCAATCACAATATCACGCACGACATCACCGTTCGTGCTTTTACTCTCAGTAATATGGCACGACATCACCCTTCGTTATTTTAATTTCAATAATATGGCACGGCATCAACCGTCGTGCTTTTACTCTCAATAATATGGCACGACATCACCCTTCGTGCTTTTACTCTCAATAATATGGCACGACATCACCCTTCGTGCTTTTACTCTCAATAATATGGCACGACATCACCGTTCGTGCTTTTAATTTCAATAAAATGGCACAACATCAATCTTCATGCTTTTACTCTCAATAATATGGCACGGCATCACCCATCGTGCTTTTAATTTCAATAATATGGCATGACATCAACCTTCGTGCTTTTACTCTCAATAATATGGCACAACATCACCCTTCGTGCTTTTAATTTTAATAATATGGCACGACATCAAACTTCGTGGTCTTACTCTCAATAATATGGCACGCATCACCCTTCGTGATTTTAATTTCAATAATATGGCACGACATCAACCTTCGTGCTTTACACTCTTTCCTCACATGATAATTAATATAGACAAATGGCATGACATGACCCTTCGTGATTTACACTCTTCCTCACCCAAACAAATGAAATGATACCATTCAGACAAGGAAATCAACAGCATAAAACAATAATAGAAACCATACTGTCCCGGCAAGGGAGTCAACAATGGAAAAAATTTCATCAACAGCATGAACAATAATAGAAATCATACTATTCCGGCAAGGGAGTCAACGATGGAAACAATATCATCAACAACATGAACAATAATAGAAACCATACAGTCCTGGCAAGGGAGTCAACAATGGAAACAATATCATCAACATCATGAACAATAATCGAAACCATATTTTCCCGGCAAGGGAGTCAACAATGGAAACAATATCATCCCGGCAAGGGAAACATCTATAATCAATGTTTCTTAATTAATTAGCTTCATGAAATAAATCCCAACTTGAATCAATGCTCCGCAATAGGAAATGGCAAGAAAATATCATCAACATGTATAATCATCAAGTTAGGCCTACGTAGTGCTTAATGAAAGATCATATCAATCACAATATACGACCCACGGGCATGCTTGACACCAACATATAATACTCCAATTACTGCTAAATAATTATAGGGCGAGATTATGCTAATTCTAGTCAAATAGGCAGTTTATGAAGGAAGATATAGCACGACGGTAGAAAAGGTAAAGTCTTCAGTTAAGTCAATTAAGATCAAATAAGAACCAAAGGGAAACTAAGCAAGTAACTTCAATTTAAGTAGAAAGAGATGAACTAGCAATCGGAACTCAGATATACCAAATAAAACTTCATACATAATGAATATAAGCACCTCAGAATCCTAAAAAGCCAACCCATTTGCAAATAAGTCCGAGTACGCACTCGTCACCTCGCATACAGGGCTACAATCAACATAGAAGGCTCAATCCTAAGGGGTAGTTCCCCCACAAAAGGTTAGGCAAGATACTTACCTCAAAGACGACAACCCGGTACTCTAAAATGGACTTCCCGAGCGAAAAGACTTCCGGACGGCTCAAAATCAACTAGAACAACATCAAAACGCACATAAAACTTGTAAGGAACTATTCCAGATAGTAAAGTTTCAGTATTTACAAAAACATAAAAATCGACCCAAAATTCGACCCCTGGGCTCGCACCTCGGAACCCGACAAATTTTTCAAAATACGATTACCCATTCCAATATGAGTTCAACCATGCAAAATTTATCAAATTCCAATATCATTTGGTCCCTCAAATAATGATTTTTCAATTTAGGAATTTTCTTTCAAAACCCACAATTTTCCCAAATCAAAACATAAATTATATGATAAAAATAAGGACTAATCCATGGAATATGTTTAATTCTAGTTGAAGAACACTTACCCATTCGAATTGTGTGAAAAACCCATAAAAAATCGCCAAGATCCGAGCTCTAGAGGTCAAAATATGATAAAAATGGTGGAACCCCCGAATTTGAAAACTTATATTCTGCCCAGGTATTATTGAATCGCGATCACGGACAAGAAGATACGATCACATAGAAGGAAGGATGGCCGTTGGTAAAATTGCACTACGTGATCATGTGCATCACTATGCGATCGCAGAAAAAGGGGAGGGGAATTATATGTGAACACGAGGCATAGTTTGCAATCGCATAGAAGGAACAGGTTCTGGCTCGAGCCAGTATCTCTACTATGCGATCACAAAGGACGAATGCAGACGCGTATAATAAAATTGCTAGAGCTATGCGATCGCGGACCGATTATTGCGAACACAATGAATAAAAATGGGCGGGGCAAGGCAACACTATGCAATCACAACT
The DNA here is from genome assembly GCA_005239525.1 of Nicotiana knightiana. NCBI lineage: Eukaryota > Viridiplantae > Streptophyta > Magnoliopsida > Solanales > Solanaceae > Nicotiana > Nicotiana knightiana. The sequence continues at coordinate 24,824 of ML439824.1, forward strand.
ACTACTACTATGCGATCGCATAGAAGGAAACTAGAAAACAGCATCAGCAGTGCAAAAAGAGGGAAAATTGACCCGAAGCCTATCCGAAACACACCCGGGCCCCCCGATACCCCGTCCAACCACACACACAAGTCATATAACCTACAATGGACTCGCTCGAGATTTCAAATCACATAAAACAATTCTAAAACGACTAATTAACCCAAAAATCAAACTTATGAATTTTCAAATCTTCAAATATCCAAACTCGTGCCGAAACCTATCAATTCAACCCGGAATGACGTGAAACATTGCAGACAAGTTACAAATGACACAAAGGACCTATAGACATTCCCTGAATTTCATTCCGAGCCCGATATCAAAAGTTCACCTATCAGCCAAAATTGACGAAATTCTAACTTTCGCCGAATTACCTCAAATTACTCTACGGACCTCCAAAACCAATTCTGGACGCGCGCCTAAGTCCAAAATTATCATACGAAGGTATTGACATCACCCAAAACTCATTCTGAGGCCGTTTACTCAAAATTCAAACCTCCGATCGACTTCCATCACTTAAGCTTCAAAAATTGAAAATTTCTTTCCAATTCGACTCTGGATTATCCGATAACTGAATCCAACCACACCCTCCGGTCGATATACAATATGTGAAGCTGTTCAAGACCTTATTCCACCGAACAGAGCTTAAATTCTCAAAACGACCAGTTGGGTCGTTACATCCTCCCCTCTTAAAAATAATGTTCGTCCTCGAACGTGCCAAGATTCACCTCGAACTCATCCAATCACTGATTGCACACTTCCAAAACACACCTGTGGGTGATCCCACGTCACCCCAACCTACATAAACCTGATGGGACAATCACAACTGCAATATAGACTTCCCATTACCGCCGATAAGCCTCATACCATAATTTCTCACCTTCTACTCTTTCCCAAATTACCCGATTCTAAATCCATACCCGGAATTAGCCTCAACCAGCTGCATTAACTCATGACTATACCCATGAGGTACAACTACACAATATAGCACATCACACACGGGCTCAAAATAACACTTTTCATCACAATAGTTGCCCGAAATCAACTCAGCATTGGCAATTAGCCTCACATCTGAAAGAACTCTGTTTACCAGTCCCATAATACTGATAAAGATGCAATATATATGAAGACCTCGTTATTATACACCCGAATCACCGAGCCACAAATAACACCACCGAGCACATGTAACGACCTGACCGGTCGTTTTGAGAATTTAAGCTCCGTTTGGTGGGGTAAAGTCATAAGCAGCCGTGCATTGTGTATATATACCTATGCTCCTGGTTAGAATCAGTTACCGGATAATCCGGAGTCGAATTGGGAGAAAATTTTCAGTTTTGGAAGCTTAAGTGATGAAAGTTGACCGGAGGCTTGACTTTTGTGTAAATGGCTCGGAATGAATTTTGTTTAGTTTCAACAGCTTCGTATGGTGATTTTGGGCTTAGGCGTGCATCCGGAATTGGATTTGGAGGTCCGTAGGGTGATTTGAGGTAATTGGGCGAAAGTTAGAATGTCGGTGATTTCAACCGATAGGTGAAGTTTTTATATCGGGCTTGGAATGGAATTATGAGAGTGGTTGTAGGTCCGTTGTGTCATTTGGGACTTGTCTATAAAATTTCATGTCGTTCCGGGTTGATTTGATAGGTTTCGACGGGAGCCTTGATTTTTGAAGTTTTAAAAATTCCTAAGTTTGATTTTTGGTTTCATTCATCATTTTGGTGTTATTCTATGTGTTTTGAAACCTCGAGCGAGTCCGTGTTAGGTTATGTGACTTATGTGTGTGGTTGGACAGGGTACCGAGGGCCTCGGGCGTGTTTCGGGTAGGCTTCGGGTCATTTTTCTCCTTTTTGGCACTGCTGTTCTGTCTAATGTCTTTCCTTCTATGCGATCGCGAAGGCTGAGCCGCGATCGCATTGTATCAATTTGGACCGCCCAATTTTTCTTAATCGCGATCGCATAGATCCATTCATGATCGCGGAAGTCCATCCTTTTCTCCTTCACGTTCGCTTCCACTTGCACGCAATCGCATAATGAATCCATCTGTGGGCATCAGGTCATTATTCTACGCGATCGCATTCCGTGCTTCGCAATTGCGTAGTGTAGCATTGAGGCAGCATATATTTCCTTATATGTGATCGCAGTTGTTCCTTCGCGATCGCATAGAATCATTTCTGGCCAATAATATTTTCCTCTACGCGATCGCATACGTAGTCTCGCGATCGCGATGTTTTATACCTGGGCGGAATATAAGTTTCCAAAATCGGGGGTTTCACATTTTAAACATATTTTGACCTCTAGAACTCAGTTTTGGGCGATTCCTTGAGGGATTTTCACACAAATCGAATGGGTAAGTGTTCTTCCACTAGAATTAAATATATTTCATGAATTATTTCTTGTTTTTATCATTTAAATTGTATTTTGGGTTGAGGGGATTGTGGGTTTTGAAAGAAAACTTCAAAAATGAAAATTCATGATTTGAATGACCAAATGTTATCGGAATTGGATAAATTTAGTATGGGTGAACTCGTATCGGAATAGATAAATGGAACTTGTAAAATTTGTCGGGTTCCGAGGTGCGGGCCCGGGGGTCGACTTTTGGGTCGATTTTTATAAATTTGCTAAGATTGAGACTTTATTATCCGGAATCGTTACTTATACGTTATATATGTATTTTGAAGTTATTTTAGTTGATTTTGAGCCGTCCTGAGGCCTTCCCACTCGAGAAGTCTATTTTTGAGTACCGGGTTGTCGTCTTTGAGGTAAGTATCTTGCCTAACCTTGTGGGGGGGGGGGAACTACCCCTTAGGATTGAGTCTTCTATGTTGATTGTAGTCCGCGTACACGAGGTGACGAGTGTGTACTCGATATTATTTGCAAATAGATTGCCCGTTAGGGGGTTTTGGGTCTTATGTTACCCGTATATGAATTGAACTTGTTATATCTAAATCCCCGATTCCTAATCTCATCTCCTACTGTTCAAGTTAGAAGTACTTGCCTAGCATAGCTTATTTCTTATATGATCTTAGTTGACTTAAATGAAGACTTTGTTTTTCCTACCGTTATGATATGTCTTCCTTCATATGCTGCCTAATTATTGAGAATTTTTCAAACTGAGTTTATTCGGTGAAGCTAATTGTCTAAGTGGTATTGGTTATAGCTGATTTCCCTTGCCGGGATGATTTGGTTTCTTGGTTGTGAAACGAATGTATAGAATCGTGGCTATATTTGTCTTGTTTTCCCCTCGTTATGTTGTTCTCTCTATGTGTTTAGCATTCCTCTCAGTGGCTACTTCTTATGAGCGAGTTGTTACCATTTTTGTGACTTAAGTCTTTGTATTGATTTGCTCATCGCACTTTGTATTTGGCCTTGTTTGCTTTCGCGCCAGTTGTGGAAATATATGTTGTCTCTGTCGCATTCTGGTTGTTATCCTCAGTGGCTGCATTGCATATTTAAATTGGGACTACAGACAGAGATCCGGGAGCTTTCCTGTTGCACTGCATCCCATATTTAAATTGGGACTACTGACAGAGATCCGGGAGGTTTCTCTCTGTACTGCATCGCATATTTAAATTAGGACTACGGACAGAGATCCGGGAGCTTTCCCCATGTACTGCATCATATATTTAAATTGGGACTACAAACAGAGATCCGGGAGCTTTCCCCCCTGTACTGCATTGCATGACAAATTCTGAGTAGCGGACTGAGTTCCGGTAGTTTATTATTGAGGAGATTTGAATCGAAAGGTATAAATATATATATTAAAAAGTATAGTTGAAAATCAATTATCTCTAGGAAAAGTTATGTCTAAAGGACTTCTTTTCAAAAGTATATTTGAAAACCATTTGTCTTGCAGAATGATGATATTTGAAACAGCAGTACTTGGGAAAATATATTTTGAACATCACGTGTTTTGATGATATTTGAAATAGAAGTACTTGGGAAAATATATTTTTAACATCACGTGTTTTGATGATATTTGAAAGAACAGTACTTGAGAAAATATATTTTGAACATCACGTATATTGATGACACATGAAAGAGCAGTATTTGGGAAAGTGTATTTGAACACCCCGTATTTGAAGAGACTATGTTATAAAGATTTCTCTTTATAAAAATATATAAATATACATTTAGAGAAAGTATGTTTCAAAGAGGAAATTTCTCTATTCCGAAATGATTATATCGTTAAAGTTTTCAAAATGAACTCACGATTTAAAGGTTTTCACTCAAAGGTTTGACCAGTTTTATTGAGTTATTGGCTAAGGCCTGACGTGAATAAATTGATGCAGTGTTGTGATGACCCAAAAGGTCATTCTATGTTAATTTATCTAAATATGTGTTCTGAGGCCCTAAAAGACTATGTTAATCTAACCTCGATATGCGTGCGCATCCCAGGCGTTTAGCCGGAAAGATTTTGTGTGAAAACTTGATGAAAAGTTGAAATTTATAATAATTAATTGAGTAAAGGTAACTTTGGTCAATATTTTTGGTAAACGGACCCGGACCCGTGATTTGATGTCCCGGAGGGTCCGTAGGAAAATATGAGACTTGGGCGTATGCCCGGAATCGAATTCCGAAGTCCCAACTCCGAGAAATGAATTTTTAAAGAAAATTATTTTCTAAATGTAATGAAGACTTTTGAAAATGAATTTTGATGTGAAACCTGTGTTACCTGGCCCGTATTATGGTTTCGGAGCCCGGAACAGGTTTAATATGTGTTATATGAGCTATCTATAAAATTTGGTATAAAACGGACTTGGTTTGACGTGTTTCAGATCAAAAATCGAAAATTTGATAGTTTATGAAGTTTGAGAAAATTCTATAGATTTTGGAGTTTAATTCATCGTTTTTGATGTTATTTTGGTGGTTTCATTACTCGAATAAGTCTGTAGGATGATTTTGAGGTCGTGTGTACATTGGGTTTGAGGTTCTGAGGGCTCGGGTGAGTTTCGGGTAGGTCCCGGGAGGTCTTTAGGCTTAAAATATAGCTNAAGAGAACTCAGATCTCTGAACCTACCACCGAGGTCCGCAGTCCTTTTTCGCGGACCGCGCCGAGGGCTTCGCGGTCGTGGTCATTTTTTCACGGTCCGCGGTGGAGGAGCTGGGCCACTGGTCTGACTTCGGAGGCCTATATATTTTGATCTACAAGGAATTTTGAGATGATTGAAAAACAAAAGTTGTATCCCTTCGTGTCTAGTTTCCACAAAGGTAAAGAAATTGTAATTTGGACATTGGTAGAGAAATATAAGGTAAAAATACTAAAGCATGTCACTGCAGCTTTTCTTGGTCTTTGCTAGCGTGGCCGCAGTCCATTTTTTGCTGACCGCGGTGGGGGACCTGAGGGGGGTATAAATAGACGGGATTTCAGTTATTTTCATTTTTCAAAGCCCTAAAAACATAAGAGGCAATTTTCCAAACACTCTTTCTTCTCCAAAACATTAGTAAGTGATTTCTAACTCATTTTCTTTACTCCTTAACTTCTTTTTACAAGATTTCACCCTAGAATCTAAGCCTAAAATCATGAAATCAAGGTAGAAATTAGGGGTTTTGGGAATTTTGGGCAATTCAACCTCAATTTGTGGTCGGATTTCAAAACAAATTATATATTTGGACTCGTCGGGGTATGGGTTATTGGGTTTTTGTCCGAGCTTCGTGTTTGGACTAAGCGGGCAGGGGGTCGAATTTTGATATTTTTGGAAGAATGCTAGGAAATGGAAATTAGGCTATGGGATCGATTTATTGAGTCATTATTGATATACTTAATTTAATTATGTCTAGATATTGTTGTTCCGGAGTTGAATTTAAAAGGAAAGGTGGTGTTAGAGGCTTTATTGCTATTTTTGGACCCGAGGTAAGTGTCTTACCTAACTTTGGTGAGGGAATAGGTATCGTATTCTAGGTTCTAAGTTTTTATCATGTCCAATGCATAGGTGAGGTGACGAGTACCTATGCATTGTGTGTCAAGCATGCTCGTGAGTCCATTTTCGATGAATTCTTCTCCTTACTTCCATATCCATTGTATTATGAATTTATCTCTACTTGGAAGTTGATTGTGTTGAAAATCCTCGTTGATGAACTTGTAATGTAATGGTCCTATTGAGGACCCAACTGTAAAGGATATACTTGAAAAGGTTGGTTATAGTTGAGACCCTTGTCGGGCAATTTGTTATGATAATGACTGATTTTTCCCCTTGTCGGGTGATTATGATTTGTGATTCCACTATGATGCATTCCTTACCATTTTGATAATTGTGATTACATTGGTGAGGAAGAGTGTAAAGCACGAAGGGTGATGCCGTGCCATGATTTACATTGATCACATCATATATTGCATAGTGAGGAAGAGAGTAAAAGCACGAAGGGTGATGNACCATTTTGATAATTGTGATTACATTGGTGAGGAAGAGTGTAAAGCACGAAGGGTGATGCCGTGCCATGATTTACATTGATCACATCATATATTGCATAGTAAGGAAGAGAGTAAAAGTATGAAGGGTGATTCCGTGCCATGATTTACATTGATCACATCATATATTACATAGTGAGGAAGAGAGTAAAAGCAGGAAGGGTGATGTTGTTCCATGATTTACATTAATTAGATCATATACTGCATAGTGAGGAAGAGAGTAAAATCACACAGGGTGATGCCGTACCATGATTTATATTTAAAAGCACGAAGGTTGATGTCGTGCCATGATTTATATTGAAGAGCACGAAGGTTGATGTTGTGCCATGATTTACGTTGTCATACATGATACATTGCATCGTGTGGAAGAGAGTAAAAGCACGAAGGGTGATGCCGTGCCATGATTCATGTTATATTACATCGTACATTGCATTGTGAGGAAGAGAGTAAAAGCACGAAGGGTGATGCCGTGCCATTTATTACATTTCTGGCATTATATTTGTTTCATTAGCATATTTCTAACAAATTGTCTTCTTGTCTGATCCTATGTACTTAATTAACTGATCTATCTCACTTGTTACCCCATTGTCTGCTCCCGTATCCCCCTACGTATCTGTTTATCTCTTGCTTTATTTTTCCACGATATATGTTGTAGAATAGGACAGGTTAACGTTTGTTGTCAAGTCTAGCCTCGCCACTACTACGGCCGATGTTAGGCTCGGCACTTACTCAGTACATGGGGTTCGTTGTACTGATGCTACACCGCACATTTTATTGTTGTGCAGATCCCACACCCGGACCCAGTGGACAGCGTTGAGGGAGTCTCCTGCAGTCCACCCCAGAGGCTTCAAGGTATACCCTCTGGCGTTCGTAGGCCTTGGCGTATCTCCTATCCCTAGTTCTTTATTTCTGTCTTGTCGTTCCTCTTGGTTTCAGATGCAGCCATGTATTTCCTCTGAGACTTTGTATTTAGCACTCCTATAGACAGTTCGTGAGTTTGTGATTCCAGGTTTTGGGGAATTATTGCAACGCTGTGTTATGTTATCCTTACTTAGCTTTGACACTTTATCTATTTCCACTGTTAAAAATTGTGAACTGTTTTTAGTTTATTCTGTTATTTCGGTGTTATCATGTTAGTTTAACTGTACACGTTGGCTTGAATAACGGTTTCAACGTTAGATGCCATCATAGCCCGAACGTGGGATTTCGGGTCGTGACAAGTTGGTATCAGAGCTCTAGGTTGCTTAGGTTTCACAACTCACGAACAAACTTGGTAGAGTTTGAGGGATTGGTTTGGAGACGTCTGTATTTATCCCCAGAGGCTCTAAAGTTAGGAATAACTCCACATTTCTTCATCTCCATCATGCGAATTTATTCTATTATTAATGATTGAACTTGCCTACTCTTTGTCCTCTCACTAATCTCGACAACATGCGAAGCGTCTACAACCGAACAAGAGAGGAAGCCCCAGCGACAGCTACGATCAAGGTAAGAGACAGAAGTAGAGTGCAGTCTAAAGCTCGAACATCAGCACTTATTGTACAATCTCAAATGGATCTAGATGCGGAGGTTCTATCTCGGTCAGTATATATTGAACTAGTTCAGATTTTGGAAGGATTTATAGCTACTCCATGGTTGCAGGATGCACTAGTCTGTTTATTGAGGTTGGACAAGTTACCAAACAAGTTCCACTCCATTTTAGTGGTATATCTTTTGAAGACCCAAATGATTTTCTTGACCGCTTCCATGAAGTATTGCACACCATGGGAATAAGTGTAAAGTAACGGGGTTGATTTATATGAGATGTGAAGTTTAACATCGTGGATTATTAGGTATTTTGACCTATGATTTCGTGCCACGTGAGGGGTGTCCACTGTCAAGGAATAGATTGCGAGGCCGCATGTCATACCGGTTGTGGCTTGGAATGTATAAGGTTGGGGATTTTTGCAAGAGATAAAGCTGGGAATTTTGGTATCTCTACCTCCTTGATAACCCTATACCTCAGTACTAGAGGATTTATTCAAACAACTTGAAGTCTACAAAAGTCTACTCAGCGTGGAAGTCACGGCTGCGGCAGGTCATTCGACGGTATCAGAATATGCCATCAGGTTCGATAAGTTAAACCGTCATCCTCCTACGTTTGTTCGTATAATCAGAGGGCGAGTCCCCATACTCATTAAAGGACTCAAAAATGATTGTAAATTTTGGAAGACTCAGGGCAGGATGATACTTTATGTCGGCTACTGGTAGAAATTGCCCTAGAGTTGGGAGAGTCAAATTTCATCAGAGCACTCAGGTGACGTGCCCCCTTTCAGCTACAACTCAACTACATAACCACCAGGGGAAATAGGAGTCGGAAGGTCGGAAGTGGATGTTAGATTCTTAGAGGTGGAGACCAAGTCTGTTGATACATTTTCTACGGTATGGATGAGGTCGTTATATTAAATGATTTCATTAAAAGAACAATCTCTAATTATTATAAAGAGATGATTTTTTGAACTTAATTCAGTTATGCTTATCTAATAAAATTCTTCTAATTTGCTCCTCTTTCGGGTGAGCTTCGTAACTCAAAAATCTACTTATGTGAATACTTGTACTGAGAAATTCTATGGGAATAACTGTGTTACCATTACGTGTTGAAATTTTCCTTAACGGAAAATATTTAAATGAAGGAAATGGAATGTTTCGAGTGGCACGATATGCATATTACTTGTGATTTAGAATCGAGGACGAGATCCTCGCGTGTTAAGATTATTTGGTATATTTAGACCGGACCTCTAGCCGCGGTGGAAGTTATGTAAGGATGAGATCCTTGTGATGGAAATTCTTGTGTTTAAATTCTCCCTTCTGAATTAAATTTTGTTTCGTTTTACTATAAGTACTAGTAGGAATTCATGCTTGTTAAAGACTTATGTATAAAAATAGTAGTAATAATAATAATATTAATAAATAAATAAATAAACTAATTAACCATCTGTGCGTAATTTGCTAAATTCGTGCTTTAATTATGGAGCCTTAACTTACAAGGTAGGTTCCCACTCCAGGTGGCGTTAGATGAGGCACGTTATTTTGGGTAATTATGAGGTCTTCAAGCATCGTATCTCGATATCAGTATTGTGAAGGAATTGGAGGAGCAGCTATATGATTTGTTGGGTAAAGACTTCGTTAGGCCTAGTGTTTCTCCTCGGAGTGCTCCAGAGTTGTTTGTTAAGAAAAAAGATGGCTCAATGAAGATGTGTATTGACTACCGGCAATTGAACAAGGTTACTATTAAGAATAAGTGTCATTTTCCGAGGATTGACGATTTATTAGACCAGCTTCAGGGTGCTACAGTGTTCTCCAAGATTGATCTAAGATCTAGGTACCATCAGTTGAGGATTTGGGCGTCTGGTGTTCCTAAGACAGCCTTTCGCACTCGTTATGGGCATTATGAGTTCTTGGTGATGTCATTTGGATTGACAAATGCTCCATCTGTTTTTATGGAGCTGATGAACAGAGTGTTCAGGCCTTATTTGGAATCGTTCATTGTTGTTTTCATTGATGATATTTTGATATACTCTCGCAGCCGAGAGGAGCATGAGCAGCACTGTAGAGTCGTCCTCCAGACTCTAAGGGATAGTCAGTTGTATGCCAAATTCTCCAAGTGTGAGTTTTGGTTGGGTTCAGTTGAATTTTTAGGCCATGTGGCTTCATCAGAGGTTATTCAGGTGGATCCCAAGAAGATTTCTGCAGTTAGAGATTGGCCCAGGCCCACTTCAACTACAGATATTTGGAGCTTCTTGGGTTAAGCAGGGTATTATTGCCGATTTGTGGAGGGATTTTCATCTATCGCAGCCCCGATGTCCAGGTTGACCAAGAAGAGTGCTCAGTTCAGGTGGTCTGATGAGTGTGAGGTGAGCTTTCAGAAGCTCAAGACAGCCTTGACCACGGCACCCGTGTTAGTGTTGTCCTCGGGTTCAGGACCGTATACTGTATATTGTGATGCTTCACGGGTTGGGATTGGTGCAGTGTTGATGCAGGACGACAAGGTTATAGCCTATGCTTCTCGTCAGTTAAAGATTCATGAGAAGAACTATCCAGTTCATGATTTGGAGCTTGCAACCATTGTTAAATTTGGAGGCACTATCTTTACGGAGTGCCATGTGAGGTGTTCACAGACCATAAGAGCTTGTAGTATCTGTTCAGACAGAAGGAGTTGAACATGAGGCAGATGAGATGGTTAGAGTTACTGAAGGAATATGATATGACCATTATTTATCATCCGGGAAAGGCCAATGTGGTGGCCGATGCTTTGAGCCGGAAGTCAGTCAGTATGGGCAGTCTAGCTTATTTATCAATCGGGGAGCCACCTCTTGCGTTGGATGTTCAGGCCTTAGCCAACCAATTTGTGAGATTGGAGGTTTCTGATACTGGCAGTGTGTTGGCCCATACTGTGGCCCGTTCTTCATTGTATGATCATATTCGGGCCAGGCAGTATGATGATCGTTACTTATGCACTCTTAGAGATATGGTTCGGCATGGAGGTGCCAAGCAGGTCACAGTGGATGATGAGGGAGTTCTGAGGATGCAGGGTCGTATTTGTGTGCCCGATATTGATGGCATTCATTAGTTGATACTTCAGGAGGCCTATAGTTCCCGGTATTCCATTCATCGGAAGCCGCAAAGATGTACCAGGTCTTGCGGAAGCACTATTGGTGGTGTAGAATGAAGAAGGATATTGTAGCTTATGTAGCTCGGTGCTTGAACTGTCAGCAGGTGAAGTATGAGCACCAGTGACTCGGTGGGTTGATGCATCAGTTTCAGCTTCCTGAGTGAAAGTGGGAGCGTATCACCATGGACTTTATAGTTGGGCTCCCACGGACTTAGAGGATGGTTGATGCAATTTGGGTTGTTGTGGATAGGCTGACCAAGCCAGCACACTTCATTCCGGTATCAGTGTCGTATTCAGCAGAGATGTTGGCAAAGGATTTACATGAGAGAGATTGTTGGATTACATGGTGTGCCCATATCCATTATATCAGACTCGGGTACTCAGTTTACCTCCCATTTCTGGAGAGTATTTCAGCGAGTGTTAGGCACACAGATTGATTTGAGCAACAACATTTCATCCTCAGACCGACGGACAGTCCGAGCGTACCATTCAGATTTTGGAGGATATGTTGCGGGCCTGTGTTATTGATTTTGGTGGTTTATGGGACCAGTTCTTGCCTTTAGCTGAGTTTACTTACAACAATAGCTATCAGTCGAGCATTCAGATGGCTCCGTATGAGGCGTTGTATGGTAGACGGTGTCGGTCTCCAGTCGGATGGTTTGAGCTGGGAGAGGCTAGATTGTTGGGTTCTGATTTAGTCCAGGATGTCTTGAAAAAGGTGAAGATCATTCAGGATAGACTTCGTACAGCTCATTCTAGGCAGAAGATTTATGCGGATCGCAGAGTTCGAGATTTGGCATTTATGATAGGCGACCAGGTATTTCTTCGGGTGTCGCTCATGAAGGGCGTGATGAGATTTTTAAAGAAGGGAAAGTTGAGCCCTAGGTACATTGGTCCATTTGAGATTTTGGACAAGGTAGGAGAGGTGGCCTACAGACTTGCCTTGCCACCTAGTTTGTCAGCTGTGCACCCGGTGTTTCATGTACCTATGCTCCAGAGGTATATTGCAGATCCATCGCACGTTCTTGACTTCAGCGGTGTCCATTTGGACAAGTATTTGACTTATGAGGAGGATTCGGTATCCATATAATCTAGGCAGGTTCGTCAGTTGAGATCGAAGAGTTATCCTTCGGTTCGTGTTCAATGGAGAGGTCAGTCTGGTGAGGCAGCGACTTGGGAGTCCGATTTCGATATGAGGAGCCGTTATCCCCATCTTTTCTCAGACTCAGGTACCTTTCTATGTCCGTTCGAGGATGAACGATTGTTTTAGAGGTGGAGATTTTGATGACCCAAAAGGTCATCCTATGTTAATTTATCTAAATCTGTGTTCCGAGGCCCTGAAAACCTCTGTTAATGTCACCTCGATATGCATATGCATCCCGGGCATGTAGCCAGGAAGATTTTATGTGAAAACCTGATGAACAGTTGAAATTTATAATAATTAATTGATTAAAGTTGACTTTTGTCAAAATTTTTGGTAAACGATCCCGGACCTGGACCGGACCCATGATTTAACGGTCCCGGAGCGTCCGTAGGAAAATATGAGACTTGGGCATATGCCCCGAATTGAATTCCGAAGTCCCAAGTCCGAGAAATGAATTTTTAAAGAAAATTGTTTTCTGAAAATACTAAAGACTTTTGAAAATGAATTTTGATGTGAAACCTGTGTTACCGGACCTGTATTATGGTTCCGGAGCCCGGAACAGGTTTAATATGTGTTATATGAGCTATCTATAAAATTTGGTGTAAAACGGACTTGGTATGACGTGTTTCGGATCAAAAATCGAAAATTTGATAGTTTATGAAGTTTGAGAAAATTCTATAGATTTTGGAGTTTAATTCATCGTTTTTGATGTTATTTTGGTGGTTTCATTACTCGAATAAGTCCGTAGGATGATTTTTAGGTCATGTGTACATTGGCTTTGAGGTTCCGAGGGCTCGGATGAGTTTCGGGTAGGTCCCGGGAGGTCTTTAGGCTTAAAATATAGCTGTTAAATGTTACAGAACTCAGATCTCTGAACCTACCACCGAGGTCCGCGGTCTTTTTTCGCGGACCGCACTGAGAACTTTGCGGTCGCGGTCATTTTTTCGCGGTCCGCGGTGGAGGAACTGGGCCACTGGTCCGACTTCGGAGGCCTATATCTTTTGATCTACAAGGAATTTTGAGATGATTCAAAAACAAAAGTTGTAGCTCCTCGTGTCTAGTTTCCAGAAAGGTAAATCGTAATTTGGAAATCTATAGAGAAAGTTATGGCCAAAATACTAAAGCATATCACTACAGTCATTTTTCTTGATTTTCTTGAGCTTTCTTGGTCTTTGCTAGTGCGGCCGCACTCCATTTTTTGCTGATAGCGGTGGGGGACCTGAGGGGGGGTATAAATAGACGGGAATTCCAGTTATTTTAATTTTTCAAAGCCCTAAAAACATAAGAGGCGATTTTCCAAACACTCTTTCTTCTCCAAAACATTAGTAAGTGATTTCTAACTCATTTGCTTTACTCCTTAACTTCTTTTTACAAGATTTAACCCTAGAATCTAGGCCTAAAATCATGAAATCAAAGTAGAAATTAGGGGTTTTGGGTAGAGTTAAGGTTTTGGGAATTTGGGTAATTCAACAACAATTTGGGGTCAGATTTCAAAACAAATTATATATTTGGACTTGTGGGGGTATGAGTGATCGGGTTTTGGTCCGAGCCTCGTGTTTGGACCAAGCGGGCCCGGGGTCGAATTTTAGTATTTTTGGAAGAATGCAAGGAAATGAATAATTAGGCTATGGGATCGATTTATCGAGTCATTATTGATATACTTAAGTTAATTATGTCTAGATATTATTGTTCCGGAGTTGAATTTAAAAGGAAAGGCGGTGTTAGAGGTTTGATTGCTATTTTTGGACCTAAGGTAAGTGTCTTCCCTAACTTTGGTAAAGGGAATAGGTATCGTATTCTTGATGCTAAGTGTTTATCATCTCCAATGCGTAGGTGAGGTGACGAGTACCTATGCATTGTGTGTCAAGCACGCCCGTGAGTCCATTTTTGATGAAATTCTTGTCCTTACTTCCATATCCATTGTATTATGAATTTATCTCTACTTGGATGTTGATTGTGTTGAAAATCCTCGTTGATGAACTTGTGATGTAATGGTCATATTGAGGACCTAACTGTAAAGGATATACTTGAAAAGGTTGGTTATAGCTGAGACCCTTGCCGGACAATTTGTTATGATAATGACTGATATTTTCCCCTTGTCGGGTGATTATGATTTGTGATTCCACTATGCTGCATTCCTTACCATTTTGATAATTGTCAATGCATTGGTGAGGAAGAGTGTAAAGCACGAAGGGTGATGTCGTGCCATGATTTACATTGATCACATCATATATTGCATAGTGAGGAAGAGAGTAAAAGCACGAAGGATGACGTCGTGCCATGATTTACATTGATAACATCATATATTGCATAGTGAGGAAGAGAGTAAAAGCACGAAGGGCGATGCCATGCCATGATTTACATTGATTACATCATATATTGCATAGTGAGGAAGAGAGTAAAATCATTAAGGGTGATGTCGTACCATGATTTATATTTAAAAGCACGAAGGTTGATGTCGTTCCATGATTTATATTGAAAAGCACGAAGGTTGATGCCGTGCCATGATTTACATTGCCATACATGATACATTGCACCGTGAGGAAGAGAGTAAAAGACGAAGGGTGATGTCGTGCCATGATTCATGTTATCTTACATCGTACATTGCATTGCGAGGAAGAGAGTAAAAGCACAAAGGGTGATGCCGTGCAATTTATTACATTTCTGGCATTATATTTGTTTCATTAGCATATTTCTGATAAATTGCCTTATTGTCTGTTCCTATGTACTTAATTAACTGCTCTATCTCACTTGTTACCCCATTGTCTGCTCCCATATCCCCCTACGTATATGTTTATGAACAACTATTTTTTGACCACACCCAAATTCTATACCATTTTTGCTATAAATATTAATGTTATATCTAATCTTAATATTTTAAATTTTATCTTACTCTTAATAGGTTCTATTTAAGAAAATTAAAAACAACAAAAATATTCACATTCTTAGAATATAAGATTTTTTTCCTATGTTTAAATAGAAGGAAATATATATATATATACATGTGTATCTTATCTTCTTTTATTCAGTAAAAAAAAAATTAAGAAAAATAAATTTGAAAAATAATAAATAAAAAAAATAATAAATAAATAAATAAATAAAAACGGGAAAAACAAAAAATAAAACCACCCAAACACCCCACTCCCTCACACCACTTCCCCACACTCCTACTTCTTTTCCCCACTCTCACACATACACCTCTATATAATGGGGGGAAGACCAACACAAGAGCTGGTTGTTCAATCAGAGGGTCTGTTTTCTTCAATCTGCAGCACATTTTTTTTCCTTTTTCTTCAATCGGCAGGCATCTTTTTCTTTTCCTCAATCTGCACACACACACACAAACGGTGGCAATCATTGACTCATATCGCCNAAGTTTTCATAACTCTTTAATCGCTTTTTCGATAACTTAAGAAGGTGTCTCTGTTAATTGTCATCAAACTCTAAGATGTATTGATTGTTATATGTCTATTTCTGATTTTTGGTATATGTATTTCTGTTATGCAATTGTTCATATGCTTAATATTAGGCTCTGTGTTGATTAGTATCAGCATTTAGCGTGTAAGTATTGGGTAGTGTTTCAATCAAAATAATCCCGGGAAATA
>ML439825.1:0-15188 GCA_005239525.1 Nicotiana knightiana
ACCCCAGATTATATTTGCAGCGCCCGTTTAGTCTTTATATAAGACATAGTTGAGCGTGATCAGAACCAACATGCCTACACCTCTCGAAAGACTCCCACCAAGTAAAAGCAGCCCCAGAAAACTGAAAGGTAACAAACGAGACCCCACTGGTCTCCAGAATCCCAGCAGTATGAAGCATCCTCTGACACTTATCCAGAAAACCCTGGGCATCCTCGCCCTCAGCACCACTGAATGTCGGAGGCTGAAGCCTACTGAATCTCTCCAGCCTACGATGCTCATCATCTGGCATAGCTGGGACCACAAAGTCGTGAACTGGAGCAACCGGATGGGATGAAACTGCCCCCGATGTCTGAAGGCCCTGAGTAACCTACTCAGGTGTCCGGGCAGCTGGAGTCTGACTACCTCCCCCGACCTGAGAAGTAGCAGCATTAGAAGATGCAGCAACTTCCTGAGCAAGGGTGGTACATACAGTAAGATATGAGCCAAGGTCTCCTGAAGACCCGAAATAACAATAGGCACCACCGGTGCCTGAGCATGTCCCGCTGGAGTATCTGCGGCGGGAACCTGATCTTGAATGGTAGGTGGACCCTCAGGTGCTACCCCGGCTGCTGCACGGGCTGATCCCCTACCCCTACCACGGCCTCGACCGCAATCTCTACCTCTCGCCGGTCTAGCTGGTGTCTGATCACCCTGATCGACAACACAAGTCCTCACCATCTGTGAGAGAATGAAACAATAGAAGTTTATATTTCCAGAATCAACAAAATGGCACGACATAATATCAAATCATCCATTCACGATAAGCATAACCATTCTTTCCAACAGTGTATACATCAAATCAATATGCTTTAAAAAGTCGACTTCAGTAAAATCCTTTGAAAATGTGTTTTCCAACAATTTCAGAAAAATACCCAAAGAGTTTAGTGTGAAATGAAATAAATCATAAATAGCCCCTCAGGCCAAAACGTGTATCATAAATCGCCTCTCGGGCAAATCATCACTCAGAATCAGTCGCCCAACATACCTCACAATCACTCAGTATCAGCCCCTCGGGCAACCTCACTGTCACTATGCCTCCCAATCACTTGTCACTCGGCACATGCACTCAGTAGGTACCTACGCTCACTGGGGTGTGTACAGACTCCGGAGGGGGATCCTTCAGCCCAAGCGCCAATATTAAGCCACCTCGTGGAATCTCATATCCTCACAATTAGGCCCTCGACCTCACTCAATCAGAAACTCTCAGTAAGCCACTCGGGCTATCAGTAAAATGGGTACTCGACCCAAACCATCATTTTATAACTCAAATAGTGTAAATAAGGCTGAGTTTTGAAAAACGTTAAGCATAATATGAATGAGTGTAAATCATAAGTCAACATAGTGAGGAAATAACAGTAAAAAACCCCCAAGGGGTCTAAACAAGTCGGCTCAAGCCCCAAACATAGCTTACAACCCAAATATAGCAATAGTTTTAGAACACGATTTGACATATGATTGAGAGTAAAATATGCAACTCAATAGTTGCCGCGGAAAGGACCAAGTCCAAATCCAAATCAGTGCACGCCACACACTCTTCATCCGGCATGTGCGCCACTCCAAAAATAGTGAGAAAATACGAAGTTCGGGGTTTCATACCCTCAGGACAAGATTTATATTCATTACTTACCTCAACCCGACCCAAATACTAATCCGCGATGCTCTTGCCTCTCGAATCGGCTCCTGATTTCTCCGAATCTAACCAAAACCAGATTAACATCATCAATATACGCTAAAGGAACAAGGCCCAATCGAAAACTATCAATTTTAACCAAAATTCCCGAAATTGGCCAAACCCGAGCTTCGGTCCCACGTCTCGAAATTCGATAAAAATTACGTCACAAGAAGCCTTATCCTTTCCCGAGTCTACAAATATAAAATGCATCAAAATCCGACCACAATTGACCCCTAAATTCCTTAATTATAAGTCTCAATTTCCCAAGCCCTAGACCCCCAATTTATGCCATTAAATCCACTAATTCCAAGCCTAATCCGTCAAATAACAACATAGAATCGAGTTTTTAGTCCGAGAAAATTGCCTCCACAGAAGACCCTCGAAATCCTTCTTCAATTTGCTCCCAAAATGTCTCAACCTGCATGCAAAAGTGATGAAAAATGCCAAAAATTCGCGGAGGCAGGTATTTATACTTCCCGCCCAGTGAAACTGCACCTGCGACCTTTGCTCCGCACCTGCGGACCCGCACCTATGATCCCAGGTGCGCACCTGCGAAATTCCACTTAAGGCCCAAATCTCGCACCTGCGGTGAATCACCCGCACCTGCGGCTCCGCAGGTGCGGCCCATGTCTAGCACTTATGAATTTCTCCAGCCTGACCCCTTCTCGCACCTGCACAAGCCACCCCGCACCTGCGGCGTTGCACCTGCGGCTACCCTTCCGCAAGTGCGGCCACACGAGAAGCCTGGCACTAGCAGCTTCTTCAGCTGCATTTTCCAACTTCAATCCCTCCGATGACTATCCGAAATCATCCCGAGCCCCTCGGGATCCCAACCAAAAACACAAAAAAGTCCCATTACCTTATTCAAACGTAGTTGAGCCTTCGAAACACCCAAACCAATGCCAAAACACCAAAATCACATCGGATTCAAGCCTATGAACTTTGAGATTTCTAAATTCCGCTAATGATGCCGAAAGTAACCAAAACACATCCGAATGACCTGAAACTTTGCACACACGTCCAAAATGATACTACAAACCTGCTCCAACTTTCAGAATTCCATTTCAACCCCGATAGCTAACTTTCCACTGCCGACCGGAAATCTCCAAAAACTCAACTTCGCCAATTCAAGCCTAATTCTACACCAAACATCAAAACCATATTCTGAACACACTCCTAAGTCCCAAATCACCTAATAAAGCTGTCCCAGCCATAAAATCTACATTTCAAGGTGGTTTACCAATAAGTCAACTCCTAGTTGAATTTTCCAACTATTAAGCTGTTTAAAAGACTAAGTGTCTCAGTTCTCACCACGACCACTCCGAACCCGAACCAACTGACTCAACACGACAAAATCAGGCTAAGCAACACACAATAAAGCAGAAACAGGGGAAACATGGCTAATCTCACGGAATGACCGGCCGGGTCGTTACAATGTATTGTCAATTTTTTTTTTCCAACAAATGAATGGTTATGTATTTGAAGTTAGAAGGAATAAATTGGAGTGATTTTATTTTTATCTTGTTTCTTGTCCAAACGATGAAGTGATTTTATAATTTGAAAGTTAACTAAAAAATTCAAATGCTAGCGGTGGAATGAACATATGATGTCCTCTTCAAGAGCGCCGTAGACATTAGAGGGTCCTCTCTTATGAAACCCTCAAAGTAAAGGGGTGGTTCCAGAAAAGTTTATGCCCGGAACCCAAAAGCTATCGAAAGAAAACACACTCAAAGCCTTATCTAAGTCGACGCAAAAAGAATGAACCGTATGCAATAACTAAACAAAAGTCCTTTTAATTTATCAAACATGCCAAATGGCATAAGTACAAAGATATAAAAGAAAAATAGCAAAGAAAAAAAAGGGAAAAAGCTAAACTTCATCACCACCGAAACTCGAGGGAAGAGAGGCATCTACGTCCCTGGGAGAAGTAGGCGGATCTGCCGCCGGTGCAGGATTTTAGTCTTTATCATCATTCTCTTCGAGTTCCTCCTCGGTTCCCAAAAATTTGAAACTGGCACTAGAAGAGTCAATTGTATCAGGCTGAGTAGGGAGGCGTTCTGAAGCAATTAACCCCAGCGCTCGGGCCTTGGCTATCTCATTGTCAATATCAATAACTTCTGATTTGACCTCTTCCAAGGTTTTCCTCTTCATATGGTACATAGAGTATGTCTTTTCAAAAATGAGGGAATCCCCTTGGTGCTGAAGTTTTGCCTTCAGCCTATCGACCTCAGCCAATAGTTCATCTCGCTCAGATCTTGTGGTGCCAAGGCTAAATCGAGATCACAGAGCATAGATATGAGGACCCAGTTTTTCTCCATGATCTTCTTATACCTCTCTTCCATCTGGGCCCGCTTTTCCTCAACGGAAACAACCTCTTCGGATTTGGATTTCGAGGCCGTCTCCAAATTACTCGTTTAGTAGAGGCAGACTCACGTTCGGCGGCAGCGAGCACAACATCTTGGACCTCAACCCATTTAGCCTTAGCTTCTTGAAACTATACATTTAGCTGAGAGGCTTCTTGACTGAGGACCATCATATCCTGCTCACTTAGTTCCAACTGAACCTTTAACTCATTCGCCTCAACAACTTTTGCTTCCAATACTGGGAGGCGAGCATAAATTAGGTCACTCTCAGCCAACAGCCGATCCCGCTCGGACATAAGTCCCTCTTTGTCAATGATCAATCTCTGAAGGCCTTCAGAAGCGAGGAAGTTGGCCTGTAAAATGTACATCAAAGTCAGAAATCCTGTTATAATAGATGAATGAAAACAGACGATAAGAGAACGAGTATGGTGTCGTTGCCGCATTGTGCATGGCATTATTCAATATACACTCCCCTGAAAGAGTGTGTATCTTCTTCTTAACTTTTTTTTGAAGCCAACGGATTTAGATAGTTGGCAAGCTCCACCAGCCTAGACAACAGGTGGCACTCCTTTGAAACCGAGAGAGATAGTCTTCCTCCCTCAGGGATCTGGAGAAGGAGGCGAGTAGTTGTGCCCAAAATTCTCGTGGTCTGGGAACTTGGGAGGGGAGACATCCTCTTCCCGGTAACTTGCGGCCGGGGGAGGAGATACAACAGTTGCTGGTGATGAAGGCACATCTGGTGTGGGGGATATGAAATTGATGTTGTAGGTTGAGAAGCATCTGTGATAGAGGCAATGATTATTATTGGTTTCTCATCAACCAAAGGCACAAAAGTACCGGACTCCAACCACATAGGGCGGGGAGCAACCACTAGGACCAAAAAGGGACAATCTACATTCTCCACTAAATCTATTTCTCCCTAGAGTGCTCAGACCTCGCCCTCGGTTGAGGTTCTAAGCTCTCTAGATTGAGCATTTTGTTGAGCTGATGAAGATCGTTGTCTCCTTTAAAGGGAAGCCTCTTTATCATAGTTTCCTTGTCATCGTCAATGAACACAATGGCTGTGGCTGGCTAGGACGTGGCCTTCTTTATTTTCTTATTTTTATTCCAGCTGAGGAAGAATGTCACTTTTTTGGTTGCTTGTTCTTTAGCTAGGGACTCTGAGAAGAAGCACCTGCACTAGAGGCAGACCCGAGGGCACCGCTTCGACTAAGAGCCTCCTGAAACAACCTTGCAGCCTCTGTAGGATTGTCAAAACCTCGACTTAGAGGTAGGTAACAGAACCTTTCGGGAGCCTTGAATTAAATAAAAAAGGTACAATTAGCAAGTTTACTTATGTATATTCTAAGGCAGAAAGTGGAAAGAATCAATTTACCATGGTTCACTCGTATTTGGGGGCTAAATCCTTCCACCAATGAGGATCTTGCGTAGTAATATCCAGAATTTTCTGAACCCATTAGTCCAGGCCTTTAACCCTTGTAGGTGTCCACCGAATAGCTGAAATAATGGAAGAAAAATGGTTAGCAACGACATGGAACAACCTTTTACGAAAGCGGTAGATTTTAAACTTACGTGAGAAACTATATGATTTAGGAAAAGATGGAGTTGTGGCCGAGATGATATCCCTGGTAGAAATGATGACAAACGACTCCATCTATCCACGATCATTGCCATTATCCATGCTGGTAAGAAAAGAATGGTGGCCACATCTGCTGAAATTTATCACTCCCCAAAGAGGATTTTGGGGAGTAAAGGTTCATCATATGTTCCCGGGCTAGGGTCTCCCCCATTTCCAAGAAGAGTCGGTGCAGACTAGCCACCGTTCGCGGCACAGAAAGGCCTACTTGTGCCAAGTAGACCTGATACTGGTGATGGAATTCTAAGATCATGGGTTCCAGTACCCCACTCAATGAATATGGGCCCAAAGTGAATGCGTACATATAAACATAAGTAAAACCCTTCTTGGTGAAGGCGACCATCTCCATCGGGTCAGGAGCAATAAGGTTTAGGTCATGGAAGTCACAATCTTCCTTCACAGTAGGAAAATGGAAGGGCGAATAGAAGAACGATATCTGCTAATGGGCCAAGTTCGAGTGTTTGCAGAAGGGAACTTCTCTTGGAAGTCTTTAATGATGCTCAAGTGCTTGGGGTATTATGGTGCTTACATCAACCTCTTTATCTTTGCTTCTATTTGGACCTCCATCAAAGAGAATACCATCGTTCTTGAAAGATTCGATGAAAGAAGACATGATAGTAGATAATTGGGTTTCTTGAAGAAGATCAGAGAGAGATGAAAGCAAAAGGAAGATAAGTGCAAAGAGGATAAAAGAGCTTATAAAGTTGTTAGAAGTGAAAGAGGTTAAATGACACGTATAAGTGAAGGTATAGACGACTAAAATCATGGTCAATATTACCTCGAGAACCAGTAAAAATATTGCTGAATCGTGGGATAACATGTGTTCGGGGTATAAAATGTGAGGAGACGTGCGTCTTATCAAGCGTCAGATATTATTCATAAGGGTTCAGAATATTTCCTGCCAAGAAAGGAATCTACACCAACTTTCCAATGACATAAAGATGTGCCATCGGAAAGTAGGGGGACTATCTGTATAGGGTAAAATTGGTTTATATTAAATAATCGAATAATTATCTGATACATGGAATCAGAGGGAAGATGAATGAAGTAAGAATTGAGATTGAGAATAACAACTGTAGTTGGTATCAGGTTGATCTCAAACGGAACATAATCAACGTAAGCAAAACACATGTTTGTCACCAAATAACATTTAATGAAGAATATTCCCTAATATTAAATAGGCAACCGTTGTAGAGAATTTTGGCATTCATGTACTTCCGTTACACATTCATCAGTGTCCTCCTTTATTATTATTTAATAGGGGCTCGATCCCAGGATCTTGTTTCCTAGGTATAATTATAAATAATAGTTTCAACAGACATTGTAGGGACACGAAATCTTTGGCAAAACTTGTGTTACAATCTATTCTCAAGCTAAATAATACAACTTTATTTCTTGCTTTATATTGCTATTACTTCTGTTCTCGGAGGCAACGCTCCCTGAGCCAAATCTGTCATTTCCTTTGATTTTTATGCTAAGTCTTATTAATATAATTTATTTATCATTTTAGATCAAATTAGTTCGCCTGTCTATAAACCACGTAACAAGTTCAACTGTACCTTTTTACGGGTAAACATATATGTCCTTTGTATGTTAATTCTATTCACACAATCGATGAATCAAAAATTTGATCTCATATTGGAACAACTTCTATTTCTACTATTCATTCATTATTACACGCAATGGATACATTCCAAATTCCTTGGTGTCCTTTTTCAGTTCCTTATACACTCGGACTTTTATGTCATTGCGGTTTATTATCGGAGGATATCTGCCATTAGTTACTTTGTATTTGATTTTAATAGACGTGTCTACTACTAGTTGTTCTTCAATGGCCGAAACCAATGCATCGTAGCTTGATTCGGTGTTGTTTAGCACTCCATCAACGGGTGAAATCAGCAAGTCGCTCGATACTATCCTATCAAGTGTTGAAGCTTTATATCCATCATCTCTACTCTTCTTTAGATTCAAGATTTTGTCTCTTTGCATGGATTGCAAAGTTATCCCGAGTGAGAATCTCACAACCCAATATAGGCTCTTGGTCATAGATCTTGAGATCACGAGGAAAGGAGAAAAAGGGTTGTGTATGGTCAACCTAAGATCAAGCGGTGAGCCTTGACTAAGGACAAATCTTAGGAGTTGGAGGAAAAGAGCGTGGTTACAGGGGCTTGGAGAAGTAGTGGTATGTGGACAACGACTGCAAATTGTTTTAGGTAAGCTGCTAGATAGGCATTAAGAGTCTTGAAAGGATACTCTGGTGGTCACAAGGAGACTGGTGGTGGAATGGAGAGGTCCAAGGAAAGTATAAGAAAATAAGGCGGCGTATTTGAAGCTAGTGGAGAGCGTAGATGAGGAGGAGAAGAGGATGAATATGGAGTGGTATAAGATGGATAAAAAGAATGGAAAGTTAGCGGCTACGGTAGCTAAGACTACATCTTTTGGATTTTTGTATAAAGAACTTGGAGGCAAAGGCGGGGAAGAAGTTGTTCAGAATAGCCAAGGGGAGACAAAGGAAGGCCCATGACCTAGACCAAGTAAAACTATATGAAAGATGAGGACGGAAGAGTTTTGTTGTATAAGGCACATATTCAAAACACTTCCTACTTGTGATGGGGTTGCACGGGGGATCAACTCTCAACCTAGTTTCATTTGCCCTGGCGATGGACGCACGAACGTACCCCATTCAAAGGGAGGTACCATGGTGGATGTTATTTGCAGATAACATTGTACTGATTGACGAGACGCAAGGCATTACTAACACAAAGTTGGATGTTTGGAGGCAAACCCTGGAGTCTAAAGGTTTCAAGTGGAGTAGGACCAAAATAGAATAATTGTCACGAGCCAAAATTTTCCTAGTCCTGATGGAACATAACCCAATTTGCTAGGTAAGTCAAACAATAGTTACACAATTCTAATGAAAATAAATAAGAAATCAATAAACAAAATTACTGAATTTCCATACAATCACCTAAGGATTGGTAGTACAAGTCATAAGCCACTAAGGTTTTGATTTACAAAGCCGGTATGAAAATAAATACAATATCTGTTGGAGTATACATTAACATATTACAAATCTAAAACTACGAAGGACAATTAGTAGATACATTTGGAAAGCAGGTACATCTTCAATGCCAGCCTTCGCCATCCACAATAACTCAGCTTCCAGATCTGCATGCAAGGTGCACAAGTGTAGTAGTTACAACCGACCACATGTACTCAACAAGTATCATAACTAACCTCGGTGATGTTACATAAATAAGAATAATAAATGATGATTCCTAATCACCTGTACATTTCATAGCTCTAACAAGTACAGAACAATACAATGATCAAATCATGAATAAAAAATATAGCCACATTGGCACACAATAACTTAATGTACTCTACTTAGTAAACAATCCAGCATATAAAAAAGATATATAAATAAATCAGGCGAATAACCAAGGAAATTACAAGTAAATAAGAAATGGAATAACCAAATCAAAAACTGAACAAATTTTTCTCATAATTTCAGTAACCGAGCCAAACCACAGATCAGCTTGTTACGCCCCGCAATATTACGTCGATATTTCGTCTCGCAATATTAAATTACGACGGTGTTGCACCCTGTAGTATTGTACATTGAATTTGTCATAACGTAATTGACATCAGTCCAAGGAAAAGATAATTTGGATATTATAAGGATTATGCTATTTCAAACAAGTGGTGAGTAAATTCGTGAAGGTGAGAGGGGAAGCAAGTCAAAGAAAATGAATTTTCGTCCAAGTTTGGCATGTTAGAATAAAATACGGGCCGAGCGTTAATACCCGATATTTATGGACTAATACAAGGTACCATATCACCATGATAACTATAATATATAAAAATGAATTAAAAATAAATAAAATTTTAAGTAATTTGAGACAATTCTTAATTATGCGGGTAATTGGTTAATTAACGGGTAACGGAATATTACTTAATTATTTAATTGGATTGTGGGATAAGACTAAAATCCCCCACCTCAATGTGGCAGCAATCCAAGTCTTAGCGAAATGATTCTTAGTCATTTTGGCTAGGTGGCACGCAATGTATTAATTATAAACCACATCATCCTTACTATTTTTAAAACTAAGACTTGTATCCAAAGACAATTCATTTTCTCATGTTTTGAATAAAGAGACACCACCAGATATGTATTAGCACCTTAACACCTTAGCAACGCAACCAGATATGTCTTGTAAAAGTAATTTGAATAAAAAGCCTTCGTATCAGAACATAGCAACAAATCATTTTTTGAATACAACACTTCATTCTCTATATTTTGTATACATTTCTACAATGAGAATGTTAACCATTCCTACAAATCAGAACATATCCATTCTTCAAGTTTTCAACAAAAACTTCTTGCAACCAAGGGATTCCAACGAGAGTTATTAGCAACATAAAAATTTTGCGGTTCTAAAGGAGTACGGTGCAACCTTTTTCAAGAATATCATACGGATTTTTCCCTACTCCAGGTATGTTAAGGCTAAGATTTTCTTTCATTTTGGCATGATCCCGTAATTACACGAGTTTGATAACGAGGAATAAAGAAAAATTCATATCCGTGAATTTACGTATATTTTCCTAGACTTGTAAGTTACAATATACAATTGAGTATTTCCTTCTTCCAGTTAAGAGAGCAGAAAGTCTATATATATACAGTATTACGGTATTTTCATTACCATCGAGCTATAATCGATGGGCAGGACCCTATTCGGCAACCTCTGATCAGATAGTAGGTTATATACCGAGCCTACTATGGTCGAGCGCCTATTAGCGAGCCCAGTGGCCAAGATACAGAGCCTAGTATGGCCGAGCGCCTATGAGCGAGCCTACTACGACGAAGAAGTTATATATATGTGCATATATATATATATATATATATATATACCGAGCCTTATAGGGCCAAACAACTATATTACTTACTATATTAAGAGAGTTGAGTCAGTATCAGCAGGTAAGCATATGTTCAGGTTATCTTTGATTTCCAGTTGCTTTCAGTTATTATATTATCAGTTCAGTCTCAGCTTTAAGTATATTGCCTTACATACTCAGTAAATTATTTCGTACTGACGTCCCTTTTTCTGGGGATGCTGCATTTCATGCGTGCAGGTTCAGATAGACAGTCGGGTAGACTTCCTCATTAGATGTTGCTCGAGTTCAGGTTGATCGGTAAGCTCCATACCCTTCGGAGTTTCCGGGTCTAGAGATTTACGTATATCTTTGTATATATTTATATATGTTATGAGTAGGTCGGGGCCCTACTTCAATCATAGTATATCCATCAGTAGAGGCTTGTAGACATATCCTGTCAGTTAATGTAGTATATTGGGCTTGAAGGCCTTTTGTGTACATTTTGTTGGTCTGTTAGTTGTAGTAGTTATGTCGGCCTTGTCGGCCCAGTTTTATATTTAGATTTAGTCAGTATTCGCAATTGTCTTGCAATGTGGCCCATGGCCAAAGTATGGCATTATATGCTCAGAATCCCTTAGTTGCAAGTTGATACGCAAGGATAGGTAAGGCACCGGGTGCCGGTCTCGCCTCCCAAGTTTGGGGAGTGAAAAAAGTGGTATCAGAGCAGTTCTGTCCTAGGAAGTCTACAAGGCGTGTCTAGTAGAGTCTTGTTTATGGGTGTGTCGTGCACCACACTTATAAGCAGGAGGCTACAGGGCATTTAGGACTACCACTCTTTCTTCTTACACTAGATTTTGTGGTAGAGCTCACTTATAAGAATTCAAATCTCGAACTTCAATTCGTAATAAGACGATGCCTTCATTCAGAAAGACGATCGATAATAGATATAGTTGTGGAAGCGTTGAGTTAGAGGAACTCGATATTGCATACTTCTTATGATGAGTAAATGAGAGGTATTCAACTGATCATGCGTGTACTAAAAGGTGTACAGTTCTTGATAAGGAGATTTTAGGAAAGAATACTTATCCACTCTTATGGTAAAAAGTAATAATGAAATAGAAAGTTAGACATGAGTTGCAGCAAGTAAAAGAAGCAAGGTGAAGAAGGGTACGAAGTATCCATTTAATAAAGATTATCCTTATTTACCATTCAGGAAGAGAGATATAAGCATTTTGAGTTACCTTTTAAAGGTAATAGAGGTATGTATAATTGGCCACACCGATCTAAGATAATTCTCTATGGGAGCTAAAAAATATGGTTTAAGAGATGGACATAATATCATGATCCGGCTGGGGTTAGAGTAAGCCAAAATGGTGGACGAATTGTTTGCGTTAGTTGATATTTTCGAAGGATTGCAAATGTGCTACTAGATCTCCTTGTGAGACACCCATATGGTACACATTAAAATAGTACATCTAGATATGAGTACTACAAATATAGGAACTAGAAACCTTGAAGGGATAAATATTACCTTAGTGTGGCTCGCATCCCTAGTAGAGCGAGAATGTTAAGCAACCCGAAGAGCCACTAGATGGAGCAAAAGGGAGCTAAAAGCAAAAGAATGTCTTGTTCCAGTTTTCAGAATAAAGTGATAAGGGATAAATGTTAGCGGGAAATAAGAAAAGAGTTAATGAAGAATTATCAGTAAGATATGATACATGGATGATAATGGTAGATCAAAAGATGAAAGTATTACCAAAATCTATAGTCAAGTGAAGGTAGAGATGAGAGGTGACAGGCCTTAGGACAACAAAAGAGTATAGATCATACATTCATGTCCTCATTTCTAGAAATAAGTTCGCAACTCTAACGCGATTACCAAAAAGGAAAAGTTAGACCCCAGAGTAATATAACCAGTATGGATTGGTGAACAGGATAAACTAAACATGAATTAGGAACTGAGTGATTTGACAATTGTCAGCATCATGAGAATTTCGTATTGCATTCCGGAAACAATAGAATGGACAATAGAAGGAGATCCATGATGAATTCAGAGAATGGTCATTTAGGGAGACGTTTCCCTAAAGCAAGTAATATGAGCAAAGTTAAGCTTAAGGGACTGTATGTGCCAGTTACACTAAGTGTCACTATTGCGAGTGAGGAATTTTGTTATCCTTGGTACAGAAGGATTAACGCAAGGTGAGTAAGGGTCATTGATGATATGAAAGGACACCAAAGATGAAGAGGAAAAATATCTATAGACATGTCGTCCTAGCTCCAAGTCTTAGTACTCCCCTAAAGAGGGTAATATAGAATGATAAAGGAAGAATGCGATAAAAATGATAAAAGGGATGAGATTGCACTTATTCAAATGTTATAGATATGCTATGATTCCAGAACATTATGTAAGCATGACGTTAGAAAAAGGAAGTAAGGATTCCTGCCCGGGATGTTATTGATTGATAAGGAGCCAATACATGAGGTAAGTAATACAAGGAAATAACCCAAGAAAGATTACGCGGAATATGGATATGATAATGGGCCGACAAGTAGTTAGTAGTTGATTCAGGAAGATCCTAGTCATGACTAGACAAGAAGTTACAGACAAATCAACAAGATCATGCAAAATAATTGTAGTAAACCCCAACATGGAGAATTCAGCCTCACAATAATGTCATTATAATACTTGAGATATATTCAAATAGGAGTCAGGGTAGTTAAAGGCACCGTATAAGTGTTACGGGGATAAAATAAAGTGCCACTGGGAAGGCAATCAAAATATTGGTTCAGAAGCAATCCTACAAGCATAAGGGCATAGAGGTAAGCAACTACAGATGATTATAGGCAAGGAAGGACATCAAAAGGGTGTGTAATAAGCTCACAACTTTACGAGAGTCAAGGGTTCTCCCTAGAACTACAATGAAAGACTTGCTAAGTAAATAAGGAAGAAGGCTTCAACCTAAGCACAATGACCTAAAGAGGACATGGTCGTGTAACAATAGTCTCACAACAACATTGTAAGCACTCCAAAGGAAAATGGCACGTACCGTGGCTAATGAATAGGCAAGTAAAATAAGAAGTAATATTCAAGATTATATGAGTTGTATGGAATTCCAATATGCGTGGGCACTAATATAAGCTAAGTATGCGCACAAATAGATGGCAGAAAGACCGGGAAAAGTAATTACCTACGTTTAAAGAAAGCTGAGAAGGAATAGAAGGAATTATTCGATTAATGATCCAGAGTTGGTTACGTTATAAACGCACTTAAGAGTTTGGAGTATTATCCATGCATCATATATGTTGACAATCATATAGTCGTAAAAGATCCTGGTTTAATTTAAATGAAGGAATTGAGCTCAGGTGGAAGGCAAATGATCGAATTGTTAGAAGATTGAATCATGGATATTCCATAGTATCCTTGAAGGGATAAAGTAATAACTAACACCATAAGCCGCAGATCGGAAGATAGCTTAAGCCTACATAAAGGTTGATAATATCGAAGAGGAAACTAAAGAATTACATCACCCATGTAAATCAGGAGTTTGATTATTGGACCCTGGAAATTATGGACATCGTGATTGAGAACATTGCAGAATCACTCTTAATATTAGAAGTTATGAATGAATGATAGAAGAATGAGGTGATATTTTAAAGTAAGTAAGGTAAAGGTGAACAACATACGAAATACTCAAGTATAGAAGGGTGAGAGTGGTCCATACATCAGGTAAAAGACCAGAAGCACTGGGATTCAGTATCCAGGAATGATAGCAGCATCGTCAGTGGCATAACTTCCAGCCTATCGTTTCTAAGTACTAAAAGGTCTAATTAGAGAGTAAAAGAAGAGTTAGAGTCGATGCAATGTCTCGCTTGATGTTCCCCGATAAGACGTCCCCTAGCGACAATATTACATAATAGGTTAAGTTATCAGGGGTAGATTATAGATCAGTATTGAGGTGAATCAACAACGTATGGATAAAAGTTATAAAGTATGAAATGAGATTATGCCGTCATTCTTAAGATGAACGGTAATGTGGAAGCATTAAAGGACATAGATTTATACATATTGGATAAGAAATAAAAGTAACCTGGAGTTTGGTAGCAGACCTCAACAACGATAAATCAAAGTAAGAGTTATAGTATAGTATGACCTACCTAGATGCAGTAAAGTCACACGGATGAACCAATGCTATAAAATGTGATATGGCGATATTCGTGAATTCGATAAAGTACCGAGCAAAGAACTTCAGTATACCTATAGATTCGCAGAGAGACATCTTATTAACCTCTGTATATGGTTACAAAGTAAGGCCTAGAGATTGGATAAAAATTTGAGGAAAAAGGAGAGAAGAGTCCCATAGGCACACTTACAAGGTCAGTATCGTACAGGCTGCATGGTAGAAGGTAGCAACAGTAATGAGATTGGAAGGATTTTGATCACAAGTCATGGCGTGGGAAAGAGGCCTAAAGGGGGGAATGCCCTGGCCTTTGAATTTATTCCCCAAACAACTACCTAAATGGCAAGGAGAGTATTAAGGTATTCACAAGAGCTATAAGTTATGAAAATGATAATAGCATCAGTCAATATTCGAGGACGAATGTT
>ML439825.1:22557-58402 GCA_005239525.1 Nicotiana knightiana
ATATATATATATATATATATATATATATATATATATATATATATATATATATATATATATATATATATATATATACCGAGCTTTATAGGGCCGGCCAACTATTTTACTTACTATATTGAGAGAGTTGAGTCAGTATCAACAGGTAAGCTTGTGTTCAGATTATCTTTGATTCCCAGTTGCTTTCAGCTATTATATTATCAGTTAAATCTCAGCTTTTAGTATATTTCCTTACATACTTGGTACATTATTTTGTACTAACACCCCTTTTTTCTGGGGACGCTGCATTTCATGCTGCAGGTTCAGACAGACAGACGGGTAGACCTCCTCATTAGATGTTGCCCGAGTTTAGCTTGATCAGTAAGCTCCATATCTTTCAGAGTTTCCAGGTCTAGAGGTTTACGTATATTTTTGTATATATTTATATATGTTATGAGTAGGTCAGGGCCCTACTCCGATCATAGTATATCATTCAGTAGAGGCTTGTGGACATATCCTGTCAGTTAAAGAAATATGTTGGGCTTGAAGGTCTTTTATGTACATTTTGTTGGTTTGTCAGTTGTAGTAGTTATGACAGCCCTGTCGGCCCAGCTTTATATTGAGATTTCTTCAGTATTCGCAATTGTCTTGCAATGTGGCCCATGGCCAAAGTATGAAATTATATTCTTAGAATCCCTTAGTTGCAAGTTGATACGCAAGGATAGGTAAGGCACCAAGTGCCGGTCTTGTCCCCCAAGTTTGGGGCGTGACATAGCTTTCCTCAAATCGCATCAACTAGAAACCCGTCAGTTTCTCACAATCCATGTGCACGCCATCAAGAAGGAACATGAGAGGGTGACCACAGGGAGATGGATCCCTATCCGCACGCTGCATGGATAGCTCAAGTGCAGCACGGACACGTGCTAATAATATCAACCGCACAGAAAACTCATGCGCTGCACAGACAACTCATGTGCCAATAATATTAATATCTAGGATCCATATGGACAACTGACGTGCTGCACAGATAACTCACATTCCAATAATACAATCTCCCCAGTGTGGTCACATGCTCAATATGACAATCCGCCCGATATGACGTAGGCTCAATATCAAAATTCGCTCGACACTATCATATTCTCAATATTACAATCCATTCGGCATGGTCATATGCTCAATATCACAATCCGCCAGACGTGGTCACAAGTTCAATATCACGATCCGTCCGAGAATAGAGGTGGAATACGATGATTCCTCTATACAAGAACAAGGATGATATCCATAATTGCAATAACTATTGGAGTATCAAGCTACCAATCCATACTATTAAAGTCTAGGAGAGGGTGGTTTTGAGGGCGAGGATATGTGTATCTAGTTGAATTAGTTCTCATTTATGATAGGGTGTTCTATTATGTAAGCCATCCACTTTTTTAGGAGAGTGGTAGAGCAGTATAGGGAGAGGAAGATGGACTTATATATGGTGTTCATCGACTTAGAGAATGCTTATAATAGAATTCACAGGAAGGTTTTGTAGAGATGTTTGGAGGCTAGAGGTGTACATATGGCATATGTTAGAGCGATTAAGGACATGTATGATAGAGCTAATACCCAAGTGAGGACACTGGGGGATGGGAGGACTCGAAACACTTCTTAGTTGTGATAGGGTTGCACCGGGGATCTACTCTGAACCTATTTTCATGGTCCATGGCGATGGACGCACAGACGTACCACATTCAAAGGGAGGTACGATGGTCGATGTTATTTGCAGCTGACATTGTACTGATTGACGAGACGCAGGGCAGTACTAACACGAGGTTGGAGGTTTGGAGGCAGATCCTGGAGTCTAAAGGTTTCAAGTTGAGCATGACCAAGATAGAATATTTGTCACAAGCCAAAATTCACCTAGTCCCGATGGCACATAACCCAACCCGCTAGGTAAGTCAAACAATAGAAAAATAAGAAATCAACAAGTGAAATAACTGAATTTTCATACAACAATCCAAGGATTGGTAGTACAAGTCATGAGCCACTAAGATTAAGATTTACAAAGCTGGTATGAAATAAATATAATATATGTTTGGAGTATACATTAGGAGATTAAAATCTAAAACTACCTAGGACAAGTAGTAGCTATATCTGGAAAGCAGGTACATCTTCAATGCCAGCTTCCGCCATCCACAATAACTTAGCTCCAATATCTGCACGCAACGTGCAAAAGTGTAGTAGTTACAACTGAACACATGTACACAAAAATTATCATAACTAACCTCGGCGAGTAACAGAAACAAGAATAATAAATGATGCTTGCTAATTCCCTGTAAAGTTCATAACTCCAACAAGTACAGAACAATGTAATGATCAAGTCATGAATCACCAATACAGCCACCTTGGTAAACAATAATTGAACGTACTCTGCCCAGTCAACACTCCATCATATAAAGAAGATATATAAACAAATCAAGCAAATAACAAAGAAAATTACAAGCAAAGAATAAATAAAATACCCAAACCAAACACTGACTAGCTTTTCCTCAGAATTTCAATAAACGAGCCAAACACTGATCATCTTTCATCTAATCACATCAACTATAAACCCATCGGTTTCTCACAATCCATGTGTACACCATCAAGAAGGAACAAGAGAGGGTGACCATAGGGGGATGGATCCATATCCTAACGCTGCACGGACAACTCACGTGATTTTAATATCAACTGCACAGAAAAATCATGTGCTGCACGGATAACTCATGTGCCAATAATATCAATATCTTGGATCCGTATGGACAACTCATGTGCTGCACAGATAACTCACGTGCCAATATCACAATCGCCCCAGCGTGATCACATGCTCAATATCACAATCTGCGCGATATGGTCATATACTAAATATTACAATTCACTCGACACAATCATAGGCTCAATATCACAATCGGCTCGGCATGGTCACATACTCAATATCACAATCTGCCAAACGTGGTCATAGGTTCGATATCACAATCCATCCAAAAATGAAGGTGGGAATATGATGATCCATCTGTACAAGAACAAGGATGAAATCCAAAATTGCAATAACTATTCGGGTATCAAGTTGCTAAGCCATACTATGAAAGTCTAGGAGAGGGTGGTTTTGAGGGTGAGGAGGAGTGTCTCTATTTTCAAGAATTAGTTCCAATTTATGATGGGATGTTCTACTATGGAAGACATCCACCTCGTTAGGAGAGTGGTAGAGTAGTATAGGGAGAGGAATATGGACTTACATATGGTGTTCATTGACTTAGAGAATGCTTACAATAAAGTTCGAAAGGAGGTTCTATAGTGATGTTTGCAAGCTAGAGGTGTACATATTGCATATATTAGAGCGATTAAGGATATGTATGATGGAGCTAATACCCAAGTGAGGAAAGTATGTGTGTGTGGGGGAGGGGGGGGGGGGGGCCTTAGAAACACCCCTTTGTTGAAATGGGGTTGCACAAAGGTTCAGCTCCTNCACCAAGGATCAGCTCTCAACCTATTTTCATTTTTCATTGCGATGGACAAACGGACGTACCACATTCAAAGGGAGGTACAATAGTGTATGTTATTTGCAGATGAAATTGTATTGATTGACGAGATGCATGGCAGTACTAACAAGAGGTTGGAGGTTTGGAGGCAGACCCTGGAGTCTAAAGGTTTTAAGTCGAGCAAGACCAAGATATAATATTTGTCACGAGCCAAAATTCATCTAGTCCTGACTGCACATAACCCAACCTGATAGGTAAGCCAAACAATAGTTACACAATTATAATGAAAATAAATAAGAAATCAATAATTGAAATAATTGAATTTCAATACAATAACCCAAGGATTGATAGTACAAGTCATGAGCCACTATGATTTTGATTTACAAAGCTGGTATGAAAATAAATACAATGTCGGATTGGAGTATACATTAACATATTACAAATTTAAAACAACCAAGGACAAGTTGTAGCTATATCTGAAGAGCAAGTACATCTTCAATGCTAGCTTCCGCCATCCACAATTACTCAACTCCAAGATATGCATGCAAGGTGCACAAATGTAGTAGTTACAACTCCAAGATAAATGATGCTTGCTAATCACCTGTATAGTTCATAACTCCAACAAGTACAGAACAATACAATGATCAAGTCATGAATCACAAATAAAGCTATCTTGGCAAACAATAACTTAACGTACTCTGCCCAATCAACAATCCAGCATATAAAGAATACATATAAATAGATCAGGCAAATAACTAAGGAAATTACAAGTAAAGAAGAAATGCAAAAAAAAAAAAAATCAAACAATTTCTATAATCGAACCAAACCACAGATCTTCTTTCCTCAAATCGCATCAACTAGAAATTCGTCGATTTCTCACAATCGATGTGTACACCATCACGAAGGAACATGAGAGGTGACCACATGGGGGTGGATCCATATTTGCACGCTGCACGGACAACTCACTTGTTGCATGGAAAACTCACGCGCTAACAATATCAACTTCATAGAAAACTCATGTGCAACACAAACAACTCATGTGCCTATATTATCAATATCTTGGATCCGTATGGACAACTCACGTCCTGTACAGATAACTCATCATCACCCCAAGGTGGTCACACGCTCAATATCATAATCCGCCCGGTATGGTCATATGCTCAATATCACAATTCGCTCGGCACAATCATAGGCTCAATACCACAATCTGCCCGACGTGGTCACATGCTCAATATCACAATACGCCGGATGTGGTCACAGGTTCAATATCATAATCCATTCGAGAATGTAGGTGGAATACATGATCCATCTATACAAGAACAAGTATGATATCCAAAATTGCAATAACTATTGGAGTATTAAGCTGCTAAGCCATACTATAAAAGTATAGGAGAGGGTGGTTTTGAAAGTGAGGAGGAGTGCATCTATTTTCGAGAATTAGTTCGAATTTATGATGGGGCATTCTACTATGAAAACCATCCACCATGCTAGGAGAGTGGTAGATCAGTATAGGGAGAGGAAGATGGACCTACATATGGTGTTCATCAACTTAGAGAATGATTACAATAGAATCCAGAGGAAGGTTTTGTAGAGCTGTTTAGAGGCTAGAGGTGTATATATTGCATATATTAGAGCGATTATGGACACTTATAATAGAGCCAATACCCAAGTAAGGACGGTGGGGGAGGGGGACTCAGAACACTTCCTAGTTGAGATAGGGTTGCACCATGAATCAACTCTCAACCTTTTTTCATTTGCCATGGCGATGGACGCACGAACGTGCCACATTCAAAGGGAGGTACGATGGTGGATTTTATTTTTGGATGACATTGTACTGATGGACGAGACACATGACAGTACTAACACGAGGTTGGAGGTAGACCTTGGAGTCTAAAGGTTTCAAGTTGAGCATGACCAAGATAGAATATTTGTCATGAGCCAAACATCACCTAGTCCTGATGGAACATAACCCAACCCGATAGGTAAGCAAAACAATAGTTACACAATTCTAATGAAAATAAATAAGAAATCAATTAGTTAAATAAGTGAATTTCCATACAATAACCCAAGGATTGGTAGTACAAGTCATGGTCCACTAGGATTTAGATTTACAAAGCTGGTATGAAAATAAATACAATATCTGTTTAGAGTATACATTAACAGATTACAAATCTAAAAACTACCAAGGGCAAGTAGTAGTTATATCTGAAGAGGAGGTACATCTTCAATGCCAGCTTCCACCATCCATAATAACTCAGCTTCAAGATCTGCATGCAAGGTACGTAAGTGTAGTAATTACAACCGACCACATGTATTCAACATGCATCATAACTAACCTTGGCGAGGTAACAGAAACAAGAATAATAAATGATGCCTGCTAATCACCTGTACAATTCATAACTCCAAAAAGTACAGAACAATATAATGATCAAGTCATGAATCACAAATAAAACCACGTTGGCAACAATAACTTAACGTACTCTGCCTAGTCAACAATCCAACATATAAAGAAGATATATAATTAAATCAGGCAATTAACCAAGAAATTTATAAGTAAAGAAGAAATACAATAACCAGATCAACCACTGACCAGCTTTTCCTCAGAATCTCAATAACCGAACCAAACTACTTGTCACACCCCAAAATCGAGGGACACGACCGGCGCTCAATCGGGTGGCCCCAGTCAAGCGGATATGGATTTGCCTCACCTATCCCACGCATTACCCCGTGATTTCCATATACCTTATTCATGTGAATTAGCAATTTAAGACTTAACATAAAACTCCAAGGTAAATTCATTTACCTATTATCAGTAACAACATATCGTACTAAATACTTGCAAGATACATACAACATACATACTTCTACCACGTGGACCACGATTGTCACTACCCAAAATACATATGTACAATACCCACGTTATGTCTATGATCCTCTACGAGTGATAGGATTTTATACAATACTTGCCGGAAACAAGGCTCCGGCTATACCTTACAATACAAAATAGACCCAAAAGAAGGTGACATGAATCACACATGGCCCCGAGAGGAAGTGGGGCTCACCAATTCAACTACCGAGTGGAGAGGAGGCACTACTGACGGTGGACTGAATTACCTGCCGTAGAACCACCTACATTCATATAAGAAAATGTAGCGCCCCGGCAAAAGGGACGTTAGTACTGTGGAATAGTACTAGTATGTATGAACAAACTTTACTCTAATTAAGATCAACAATGCACAGATAAGAGAAAGTAATAGAATCAGCAAGCATTGCACAACAACAGAAACAATCAAAGTCACAACTTCCACAGATTTCCCCTTTTTCCTTTCCAACAACACCATATTCAAGAATTTCATAGATTCTTCATTTCAACGTGATCACATTCCATCCTTATTACCTCGGCCACCCTTATTACCTCACCCACCCTTATTTCTTCGTGTTGCAGCGCGCAACCCGATCCGACCAGACAATCACATTTCATATCAACATTTCCAATTCACAATTCAATCACAAAGAATTTCATCATAAGGACACAATCTCAGTACAAGCAACCACCAATACGATTTCAAGTAACAACATATCTTGCCCAAAATGACGAGTCAAATAACACATTGCCACAATCAGTGTAGTACGATTAAATCAACCACAAATTCCTGTTTATTATATCATTTCACAGCTCTTAGCACTTAGTCATATTCACATACTTGGGTTTGTTACCAATCTTTCATATAGGCATATTAGGGTACTTAACCAACCTTACACATGGTAAAACATTCACAAGTAAATCTCCTTTTCACAATTTCCGAATAGCAAAATACATGAATTTCAGCTAGACAGTCAGAGAGTAGCGCATCATGACTCAACATATTTAGAACACCAAATTTACACATACTCGGACAATTAACATATAGCGACTGTTCCGGCACCAACAAGGTGACTTTACAAAGATTAAAGTTAGCCATACATACCTGGGGTCGGAATTCCTTTTTAATTTTTACTCACAAATCATCGAACCGACTAGTACTGCCTATCTAGTTCACAATTAAACATATTCAACTCAGAATTGGAAATCATGCATACAATTCGAACTCTTTTAAGCATTTTATCGAACGCTAGGTGACCTTATTAGATTACCACCCCTTCCTTGTGAAATTTACCCCAACCCTCTTCACTTTTTTACTAGATTAAGAAGTTTTACTCACATGCATTCATGGGTTCGACCTCCATTTTCAAGAACCATCCTATGTGTTTTATTCTTAATTAAAATCTGAGAACTTGGGGAAAATGGGGTGAAGACTTACCTCTTTGAGTGAAGAAGATAGCACTAACTCATTAGATTCCGGGCTTGAGCAACTTTGAAGAATCAAATTTTTTTTTTGAAGAAGAACTTTCTCTCTCAAGAACCCTCTCTCCCTTCACTCTATTTTAGCTCAGAAATCAGTTAAAAATGAAGGGGAGATGTGTTTTAATGAATTGGGGTCCGGGTTTTAAAATTAGAAAAATAGGAGCCCGACACCAGAGTGCGGTCAGGAATGCGATCGCATTCCTGACATGCGGTCCGCATAATCGACCGCAGAATGGCCCTCAAGATGGGCCAACATTTAAAACACACTGTGCAGGTATGCGACCACTATGTGGTCCGCATGCACGTTATGCGATCGCATAACCTCTCTTACCAAAATCAATGGGCAAGAATGCGACAACCATGCGGTCCGCAGAACCAACATGCGATCGCATTTTGGACCGCATAGTTGTCCTCAAATTGGGCAGTGATTCTGCCCATGCATGCGACAATTATGCGGTCCACAGACACGTTATGCGATCGCATAGTGTGTCTCATAACGCCTAAATTTCTGGAAATTTCGTCTTTCAAATTCCGGGGTACTTTTTACTGAAAAATATGTCCGTTTTAAGAATTTCTACAGTTATAACAACTTGGGGACTTATTCGGTTATTATTTTAAACGATAAATTTTATGGGTCTTTACATCCTCCCCCACTTAAAATCATTCGTCCTCGAATGAGGATCGGAAAATCATTTGGTTTTGAAAACACAATATGCCAACCCCCAATTTTTTCTAACTCCGATATCTTCTGAAAATTTCGCCAGAGTTTCCTCTGTAATTAGGCCTATCTACCTGCCAGAGAGCCCCCGAAACACATGTTCCTTAACCAATTCCATACATAACTAGTTATTTCATGGCCTTGCACATAATTTGATCACCTCGACAAGTCCCATATAATTCAATTACTTCAACATGTCATATACACTTCAATTAATCATTACCAATCTACTATTCTATTAATCATTTAACCATCACATGAGTTTCACATAATTTCATTTACTCCACAGGGTTACACATTACTCAATTAGTCACAACATACAAAATTATGCCACAACTTAAGAAGTTACAATAGTAGAGAAATTAGGGGAAAATGGGGTGCTTTTGCACAAAACTGAACATAAAATATAATTTGCTTAGAGATGACAGTTCGCACGATCACTACTAGACTTATTCAAACAAATGGGGATATTTTTCTTTCATTTCATTTTTCGCTTCCCACGTGGCTTCCTCAACATGCTGACTTCGCCACAACACTTTAACTAAAGCAATTTCTTTGTTCCTCAATCTACGGACTTGTCTATCAAGAATAGCAACCGGAACCTCTTCATACGATAATTCTTTATTAACCTCAATAGTCTCAACTGGCACGATGGCTGATGGATCTCCAACCACTTTCTTCAACATAGACACATGGAACACTGGGTGCACTAATGACATTTCAGGGGGAAATTCCAGTTTATAAGCCACCTGTCCTATCCTTTGAGCAATCCTATATGGCCCGACATACCTTGGGCTCAATTTCCCTTTATTCCCAAACTACATTACTCCCTTCATTGGATTTCTGATGACTCTGAGCAGTTTTCATTCTTTCCTGAATGACTCTAAACTTGTACATAGCTTGGTGCACAAGGTCTGGTCCTAACAAATCTGCTTTACCAACCTCGAACCACCCAATCAGAGATCTACACCTTCTTCCGTACAATGCCTCAAATGGGGCCATCTGAATACTAGTGTGAAAGCTGTTATTGTAAGCAAATTCGATAAGCGGTAAATGATCATCCCAACTACCCTTGAAGTCCAACACACAAGCCCGTAACATATCTTCAAGCGTCTAAATAGTCTACTTTGCCTGACCATCAGTCTGCGGAGGGAAAGCCATGCTGAGATTTACCTGAGTACCCAAACCTTGCTGAAATTTCCTCAAAAAATTAGTCGGGAATTGGGCTCCTCGATCTGAGATAATAGAAACTGGAGTACCATGAAGCCTGACTATTTCCTTGATATACAACTGAGCGTACTGATCTGCAGTATCGGTGGACTTGACTGACAAGAAGTGAGCTGATTTCATGAGTCGATCCACTATCACCCAAATTGAGTCGAACCTACATGGAGTGAGAGGTAACCCCACCACAAAGTCCATTTGATCATCTCCCATTTCCATATCGTTATTTCCATAAGCTTCGTCAACCCACCGGGCCTCTGATGCTCGGCCTTCACCTCCTGACAACTCGGACATCTAGATACAAAGTCTGCCACACTTCTCTTCATACCGCTCCACCAATAAACTTCCCGGAGATCATGATACATTTTCGTTGATCTTGGGTGCACAAAATACCTGGAATTGTGAGCCTCCGCCATTACCCTCTCCCGAAGATTATCCATATCTAGAACACATAGCCTTCACTGGCATCGTAAAACACCATCATCTCTACCGAGTGAAAATGCCGAAATCTTGTTATTCAAAACTGCCTCCTTCAACTGCGCCAATGCTGGATCCATCCACTGCTTTTCCTTGACTTCCGCTACAAGGGATGATTCTGCTCCATTATGCACCATAATATTTCCCTTGTCTGAGGTCGAGGAACAGACCCCTAGACTGGCCAATTGATAAATCTCCCGAGCTAAAGGCCTCTGATCCACTTTCAAATGAGCCAAACTACCCATAGACTTCCGACTGAGAGCGTCGGCGCCAT
Organism: Nicotiana knightiana; assembly: GCA_005239525.1. NCBI lineage: Eukaryota > Viridiplantae > Streptophyta > Magnoliopsida > Solanales > Solanaceae > Nicotiana > Nicotiana knightiana. The sequence goes on from ML439825.1 coordinate 33,072, forward strand.
TCGCCTTCCCTGGATGGTACAAAATGTTCATATCATAATCCTTAAGCAATTCTAACGATCGTCGCTGCCTTAAATTCAACTCCTTCTGCTTGAACAAATATTAGAGACTCTTGTGGTCTGAGAACACGTCCACATGGACCTCATACAAATAATGCTGCAAGATTTTTAATGCAAACACAACTGCCGCGAGTTCTAAATCATGCGTCGGATAATTCTTCTCGTGATTCTTGAGTTTCCTGGAAGCATACGCTATAACCTTCCCATGTTGCACCAACACACATCCCAAACCAACCCTTGAAGCATCACAATAAACCACAAATCCCTCCGTGCCTTCTGGCAAACCGTGCCTTCTGGCAAAGTCAACACCGGTGCCAAAGTCAATCTTGATTTCAATTCATGAAAACTCTTCTCACAAGCGTCGGACCATTGGAACTTATTTGCTTTCTGCATCAATTTGGTCAATTGGGAGGCGAGGGTAGAGAATCCCTCCACAAACCTCCGATAATACCCAGCTAGACCCAAGAAACTGCGAATCTCTGTCGGGGTCGTTGGTCTAGGCCAATCCTTCACTGCTGTGATCTTCTGGGGATCAACCTTAATCCCTTCTCTGGAAACAACATGACCCAAAAATGCGACTGACTCCAACCAAAATTCACATTTTGAAAACTTGGCATACAATTGGTGCTGATGAAGAGTCTGCAGAACTATCCTGAGGTGATTAGCATGATCCTCCCGACCGCGCGAGTAGACAAGGATGTCATCAATAAAAACAATCACGAAGGAGTCAAGAAACAGTTTGAAAACCCGATTCATAAGATCCATGAAATCCACTGGAGCATTGGTCAGTCCAAAGGACATCACCAAAAATTCAAAATGGCCATAACCAGTTCTGAAGGCGGTCTTAGGAATATCTTGGTCTCTGATCTTCAACTGGTGATACCCAGACTGTAAATCAATTTTGGAGAAAAACCTCGCACCTTGTAATTGGTCGAACAAATCATCTATCTGAGGCAATGGATACTTGTTTTTGATAGTGACTTTGTTGAGCTGCCGTTAACCAATACACATCCGAAGCGACCCATCCTTTTCCTAAAGAAATGAACCAGAGCGCCCCATGGCGACACACTCGGCCGAATGAATCCCTTCTCTAATAAGTCTTTCAACTGCTCCTTTAACTCCCTCAACTCTGCTAGCGCCATTCTGTACAGTGGAATAGATATTGGCTGCGTATCTAGCAACACATCAATCCCGAAATCGATATCTCTATCCGGCAGAATCCCTGGAAGCTCGTCCGGAAATACTTCAAGAAACTCATTCACGATTGGACGGACTCGGGGCCAGACACTTCTGAAGTGGTGTCCGCAACCCGGACCAAATGATAAACACACCCCTTTTTAATCATCTTCGAGGCCTTAAGGTAGGAAATAAACCTACCCTTTGGCACCACATCATTCCCTTTCCACTCAATAACTGACTCATTAGGAAACTCTAGACTCATAATTCTTGTTCAATAGTCGAGTTTAGCAAAGCACGAGTAAAGCTAATCTATTCCCATGATAACATCAAAATCTACCATCCCAAGCTCGATAAGATCGGCCGTGGTATCTCGACCATACACCATGACAACATAATTCCTATAGACTCGCATGGCTGTAATAGAATCACCAATCGGAGTCGACATAGAGAACGACTCATGAAGCTGTTCGGGTTCTATCCCAAAACTTGAAGCAATAAATGGGGTAACATATGACAAAGAGGACCCTGGATCAATAAGAGCATAAACACCAAGTGCTTGAATAGTCAGAATACTTGTAACAACATCTGGAGAAGCCTTCGCACCCTGGCGACCACTCAAAGCATGGAAGCGACTGGGTCCACCTCTACCTCGTACTCCACCCCTAACTGCACCACGCCCTGCTGGAGCTGGAGGACGCACTGAAGATGCGGCGACTAAAGAACCGGATGGTTGAGCAAAACCACTACCCGTGCCCTGACTGGGCGCACGACAATCCCGCTGAATATGACCTCTCACCCCACACCCGTAGCATACCGAGATATCCAAGTAACAAGGCTCGATATGGAACCTCCCACACTTAGGGCACGGAGCTCTCCTCTGCTGCTGGAACCTCCCTCCTGGACGACCGAACTGATGGGGTCTCCTACTGTTTGATCCTGGTCCCTAGCGACTGCCCTGCTGATAACGATGCACTGGATGAGGACTGAGCACAAGACTGGGATGGCCCTGATAGTCCTCTCCCCTGAACTGGTCTACCTCCTCCAACTGAACTCCCTGAGTGGCCCGCTGACCGGGCCCTGCTACTAATCTCCCTATCCGCCCTTATCTTCAATTTTTCTAGCCTCCGTAGCCTGGGCGAATCCCACTATCTTACCATAATTCATGTCTAAGTGCAAGGCAGCTGTACCAGCTTCATTCAAAACCAAGGGACTGAGGCCCTTAACAAACCGTCAAACTCTGGCATCCATAGTCGATACTAACTGAGGAGCGTGTTTGGACAACCTCACAAACTCCATGTGGTACTCCCACACACTCATATTGCCCTGCTTGAGGACCTCAAACTCCGTAGCGCGGGCTGCAATAGTCTCGGCAAGCAAGAAGAGATCCATGAAAGCATGAACGAACCTGTCCCACCTCACCGGAGGACTTCCCTCTCCACGGGAATTATCCCACATCTCGAACAATGAATATGCTGCTCCCCTCAGCCTGTAAGATGCTAAATCAACCCCCTCTGTCTTTGTATCCTTCATAAACTGAAGCGTCTTATACATATCATCTAGAAAATAATGCGGATCGACCTCTGGATCAGTACCTGAGAACTCTGGAGGGGCCAACCGCAGAAACTGGTTGACTTTGGAACCGGTGGAATCTCTCTATCTGCTAGAGGACGCAGGGGCAACATGAGATCTTTGGGCCTGAGCGGCCATCAACTGAGTCAACATATGAATAGCTCCCCTGAGGTCCCCATCAGAAGCACCAGGATCGGAAGCTGGAACCGAAGAAGGATCAGGAATATCAGCGGAAGGGGTTGCAGCACACTCCGCCGCAGCAGGAATAGGAACACTCTAGTCTGGAACAGAAAGGCCAGGTGGATTCAAGGTCGGGGATTCGCTCTCACCCGCACCATCAGGTAGTGAATTCACAGCCACACTTACGGTGGCATTGGCCTCTAGGCCGAGTCGAGCTCTCTTCTTTGGTGCCATTACTAAAAATTTTGGAACAATGCACGAGTTAGAAAAGGATATTTTCACTTCCCACTTCACCGCACAATATAAAATAACAATGAAAATGGTGTTTCCTAAATGTCCATGTAGCCCCCTAATTATATATGTGGTCGACAACACACCGATAAAAAGGGCTCTACTAGACACGGTTCCGAGACATCCTAGGACACTTTAAAACCTTAGGCTCTGATACCAAGTTTTTCACGCCCCAAAATCTAGGGACACGACCGGCGCTCAACCGGGTGGCCCCATTCAAGCGGACCTGGATTTGCCTCACCTATCCCACGCGTTACCCCGTGATTTCCATATACCGTATTCATGTGAATTAGAAATTTGAGACTTAACATAAAACACCAAGTTAAATTCATTTCTACCTCTTATCATTAACAACATATGGTACTAAATACTTGCAAGATACATACAACATACATACTTCTACCTCGTGGACCACGATTGTCACTACCCAAAATACATATGTACAATACCCATGTTATGTCTATGGATCCTCTACGAGTGATTGGATTTTATACAATACTTTCCGAAAACAAGGCTCCGACTATACCTTACAATACAAAATAGACCCAAAAGAAGGTGACATGAACCACACATGGCCTCGAGAGGAAGTGGGGCTCACCAATTCTACTGCCGAGTGGAGAGGAGGCACTACTGACGGTGGACTGAATTACCTGCCGTAGAACCACCTACATTCATATAAGAAAATGTAGCGCCCCTGGCAAAAGGGACGTTAGTACTGTGGAATAGTACTAGTATGTATGAACAAACTTTACTCTAAGTAAGATCAACAATGCACAGATAAGATACAGTAATAGTATCAGAAAGCATTGCACAGCAACAGAAACAATCAAAGTCACAAGTTCCACAGATTTCCCCTTTTTCCTTTCCAACAACACCATATTCAAGAATTTCATAGATTCTTCATTTCAACGTGATCACATTCCATCCTTATTACCTTGTCACTACCCAAAATACATATGTACAATACCCACGTTATGTCTATGGAGCCTCTACGAGTGATAGGATTTTATACAATACTTGCCGGAAACAAGGCTCCGACTATACCTTACAATACAAAATAGACCTAAAAGAAGGTGACATGAACCACACATGGCCCCGAGAGGAAGTGGGGCTCACCAATTCAAATCTGGAGTGGAGAGGAGGCACTACTGACGGTGGACTGAATTACCTACCGTAGAACCACCTACTTTCATATAAGAAAATGTAGCGCGCCCGGCAAAGGGACGTTAGTACTTGGAATAGTACTAGTATGTATGAAAAAACTTTACTCTAAGTAAGATCATCAATGCACAAATAAGAGACAATAATAGAATCAGCAAGCATTGCACATCAACAGAAACAATCAAAATCACAAGTTCCACATATTTCCCCTTTTTCCTTTCAAACAACACCACATTCAATAATTTCATAGATTCTTCATTTCAACGGGATCACATTCCATCCTTATTACCTCGGCCATCCTTATAACCGAACCCACCCTTATTTCTTCGTGTTGTGGCGCGCAACCCGATCCCACCAGACAATCACAATTCATATTAACATTTCCAATTCACAATTCAATCATAGAGAATTTCATCATAAGGACACAATCTCAGTACAACCAACCACCCATACAATTTCAAGTCACAACAGATATTGCCCAAAATGACGAGTCAAATAAGACATTGCCACAATCAGTGTAGTACGATTAAATCAACCACAAATTCCTGTTAATCATATCATTTCAAAGCTCTTAGCACTTAGTCATATTCACATACTTGGGTTTGTTACCAATCTTTCATATCGGCATATTAAGGTACTTAACCAACCTTACACATGGTAAAACATTCACAAGTAAATCGCCTTTTCACAATTTCCGAATAGCAAAATACATGAATTTCAGCTAGATAGTCAGAGAGTAGGGCATCATGCCTCAACATATTTTGAACACCCAATTTACACATACTCAGACAATTTACACGTAGCGACTGTTCTGGCACAAACAAGGTGAATTTACGAAGATTAAAGTTAGCCATACATACCTGTGGTCGGAATTCCTTTTTAACTTTTACTCACAAATCACTGAACCGACTAGTACCGCCAATCTAGTTCACAATTAAACATATTCAACTCAGAATTGGAAATCATGCATACAATTCGAACTCTTTTAAGCATTTTATCGAACGCTAGGTGACATCATTAGATTACCACCACCTTCCTTGTGAAATTTACCCCAACCCTTTTCCCTTTTTACTAGATTAAGAAGTTTTACTCACATGCATTCATGAGTTCGACCTCCATTTTCAAGAACCATCCTATGTGTTTTATTCTTCATGAAAATCTGAGAACTTGGGGAAAATGGGGTGAAGACTTACCTCTTTGAGTGAAGAAGATATCACTAACTCGATAAATTCCGGGCTTGAGCAACTTTAAAGAATCAATTTTTTTTATATTTTTTTTTAAGAAGAAGAACTTACCCTTTCAAGAACCTTTTCTCCCTTCTCTCTATTTTTGCTCAGAAATCAGTTAAAAATGAAGGGGAGGGGTATTTTAATGAACTGTGGGTCGGGTTTTAAAATCAGAAAAATAGGAGCCCGACATCGGAGTGCGGTTAGGAATACAATTGCATTCCTGACATGCGGTCCGCAGAATCGACCGCAGAATGACCCTCAAGATGGGCCAACATTTAAAACACACTGCGCAGGTATACGACCACTATGCGGTCCGCATGCACGTTATGCGATCGCATAGTGCGTCGCATAACCTCTCTTACCAAAATCAATGGGCAAGAATACGACAACCATGCGGTCCGCAGAACCAACACCCGATCGCATTTTGGACCGCATAGTTGTCCTCAAATTGGGCAGTGATTCTTCCCATGTATGCGACCATTATGTGGTCCGCATACACGTTATGCGATCACATAGTGCGTCGCATAACGCCCAAATTTCTGGAAAATTCATCTTTCAAATTTCGGGGTACTTTTTACTGAAAAATATTTCCGTTTTAAGCATTTCTATAGTTATAACAACTTGGGGATTTATTCGGGTATTATCTTAAACAATAAATTTTACGGGTCTTTACACTACTAATCATCTATCCTCAAATTGCATCAACTAGAAACCCGTCAGTTTCTTACAATCCATGTGTACACCATCAGGAAGGAACATGATAGGGTGACCACAAAGGGGTGGATCCATATCCCCACGTTGCACGGATAACTCACGTGGTAATAATATCAACCGCATAGAAAAATCATGTACTGCACGGATAACTCATGTGCTAATAATATCAGTATCTCGTATCTGTTTGGACAACTCACGTACTGCACAAATAACTCACGTGCCAATATCACCAATCCTCTAGCATGGTCACATGCTCAATATCACAATCTTCCTGGTATGGTCATAGGCTCAATATCACAATTCAGCTTAATATCACAATTCGCTCGGCACAGTCATATGCTCAATATCACAATCTGCCTGCATGGTCACAGGCTCAATATCACAATCTGCCTGATGTGGTCACGGGTTCAATATCACAATACATCCAAGAATGGAGGTGGAATACAATGATCCCTCTATACAAGAACAAGGTTGATATAAAAAATTGCAATAACTATTGTAGTATCAAGCTGCTAAGCCATACTATGAAAGTCGAGGAAAGGGTGGTTTTCAGGGTGAGGTGGAGTGTATCTATTTTCGAGAATTAGTTCGAAGAAGAAGCCCAAATAATGGAGGTGGAATACAATGATCCCTTTGTACAAGAACACGGATGATATCCAAAATTGCAATAACGATTGGAGTATCAAGCTGCTAAGCCATACCACGAAATTCTAGGAGATGGTGGTGGTTTTGATGGTGAGGAGGATTGTATCTATTTTTGAGAATTAGTTCGAATTTATGATGGGGAGTTATACTACGGAAGCCATCCACCTTTTTATGATATTGGTAGAGCGGTATAGGGAGAGGAAGATAGACTTACATATGATATTCATCGACTTAAAGAAGGCTTACAATAAAGTTCTGAGGGAGGTTTTATAGAGATAATTGGATTCTAGAGGTGTTCATATTTCATATATTAGAGTGATTAAGGACATTTATGATGGAGCTAATACGCAAGTGAGGACAGTGGAGGGGACTTGGAAAACTTCTTAGTTTCGATGGGGTTGCACCAGGGATCAGCTCTTAACCTATTTTTATTTGCCCTGACAACGGATGCACGGACGTACCACATTCAAAGGAAGGTGTTGTGGTGCATGTTATTTGCAAATAACATTTTACTGATTGACGAGACGCAAGGCAGTACTAACATGAGGTTGGAGGTTTGGAGGCAGGACTTGTAGTATAAAGGTTTCAAGTTGAGCAAGACCAAGACAGAATTTGTCATGACCCAAAATCCACCTAGTCGTGATGGCACACAAAACAACCCTCTAGGTAAGCCAAACAATAGTTACACAATTCTAATTAAAATAAATAATCAATATGTGAATTGATTTAAATATAAGGGTTGGTTGGTAGCACAAGTCATGATCCATTAAGATTTAGATTTATAAAGCTGGTATGAAAATAAATACAACATCTGTTTGGAATATACTAATACATATTAAAATCTAAATCTCCAAGGAAAAGTGGTAGTTATATCTGGAAAGCAGGTACATCGTTAATGCCAGCTTCCGCCATCCACAACAACTTAACTTCAAGATCCGCAAGGTGCAGAAGTATAGTATGAGTATAACCGAACACATGTTTTTAGCAAGAATCATAACTAACCTCGAATATAAGCATAATAAAAAATGATTCTTGATAATCACATGTACAGTTCATAACTCTAACAAGTACATAATGATAATATGATCAAGTCATAAATCATAGATAAAGCCACATTGTTGCACACAATAACTTAACGTAATCTAATTAGTCAACAATCCAGCATATAAAGAAGATATTTAAATAATTCAGGTAAACAACCAAAGAAATTGCAAGTAAAGAAGAAATGCAATAACTAAATCAAACACTGGCCAGCTTTTCCTCAAAATTTCAATGACCGAACCAAACCACTTATCAGCTTTCCTCAAATCATATCAACCAGAAACGTGTTAGTTTCTAATAATCCGTGTGTACACCATCATGAAGGAACATGAGAGCGTGACCCTAGGCGTATGGATTCATATCGACACGTTGCACGGATAACTCTCGTGCTAATAGTATCAACCGCATAGAAAAGTCAGTTGCAGGGACAACTCATGTGCCAATAATATCAATATCTCAGATCCATATTGTTACACCCCATGTTTTCGTACGTAAAAGTATGCTATAAGCAAATTGGTGAAAGCTCGAAAATGAGATATTACATCCCGCATTTTCGTACGTTAAAGTTTCGTCGTAAATTAATCAACGTATGTTCGGGAATGGATTATTTTGAGATTATAAGCATTATGCTATTTCAAACAAATTATGATTAAATTCGTGAAGTTGAGAGGGTAAGCAAGTCGAAGAAAATGAATTTCATCGAGGTTTGACATTTTGGGATAAAATACGGCCAGAGCTAAAATACCTAGTATTTATGGACTAGTACCATCAAAGGTACCCCATGGCCATGATAGTAAGGTGTATAAGGTGTGTTAAAAATGAGTAATATTTTATGTAATTTGAGATAACTCTTGATTATGTGGGTATTTTCACGACCCGATTTACCCTCCGAAAGGAATAGTGACGGCACCTAGTCTCTACGACTAGGTAAGAATTATTGTGGAACAGATATTAAATAGAAGCAATGAAATAAAGACGGAAATAAGTGAGTCTACAAATGAAACATTGCCACTTGGCGCGTACAAAATGCAATCTCCTAAAAACCCGGAATATCACTTTAGTCACAAGCTCTATCTCAAAATAGCTCTATACAACGTGAAGAAATTTACATGAAAAATCTATCTAAATCTGGAGTGGAAGGTGACTCGAAGGACTCTGCGGACGTGGCAGAATTACCTTTCGGTCTCCTAGAAGCTACTACTCGGACCCTAGCCACGAAACTGAGCGCTGGTACCTGGATCTGCACACGAAAAACATGTGCAGGAAAGGGCATGAGTACACCACAAATTGGTACCCAATAAGTGTCAAGCCTAACCCCAATCGAGTAGTGACGAGGTCAGGTTAAGGCTCTACTGGATTTTTATAGTAAAAACAGTTTAAAATTTGAACAGAGAGATATAATAAGCTATGGAGAATCAGTAGAGACAATGAGCTAAAACAAAATAATAGCAGGGAGCCCTTGACTCAGCACAACATATATCATAGTAACAAGTATGCAATGCAGTACAGGGGGAAAGCTCCCGGAATCTCGTCTGTAGTCCCAATTTAAATATGCAATGCAGTACAAGGGGAAAGCTCCCGGAATCTCTTTCGTAGTCCCAATTTAAATATGACATGCAGTACAGGGGGAAAGCTCTTGGAATCTCGTCTGTAGTCCCAATTAAATATCCAATGCAGTACAAGGGGAAAGCTCCCGAAATCTCATCCGTAGTCCCAACTTAAATATGCAATGCAATACAAATACCGGATACAATTTTTATTTGAAAACAGGTCAGGAAAATCACAGGAAAGAAAATGGATAAAACTACCTAAACATGGTACACATAGTAACAACTAAGGGAAGTTCAAGTAAAACAGGTAGACATGCTACTTCCTAATCTAAACTACATAGTCAATACATGAGACAATGAAATAGGAATGAAATGATTTAAGTCATGGAGGGAAAAATGGAGTTTTAGCAACAATGACCCGTGTACGTACTCGTCACCTCACGTACACGGCGCCGAAACAACATAAAACAGTATTAAAATAGCCTAAGGGGAAGTCCCCAATACAGACTTAGGAAAGCCACTTACCTCGACTGCGCTACTCAAATCAAAACCATGCTCTTGCCACGAGTATCCGACTCTAAATGACCCAAATCTATTCAATTTGATTTCATAATGAAATATCACTTTAAGGAATCAAAATAGCTAAAAAGTTCGAGGCTAATACGCGAAATTAGGAAAATTTCCCAAAAGTCCCCTGGGCCCATGTCTCGGAATCGAGTAAAAGTTACAAATTTAGAATACCCATTCACTCACGAACTCACTTGAACAAGAATCATCGAAAACCGACATCAAAATATTATTAAATTCTCGAATTTCTAATTGGGGAGACTTCTTCCCATTTTCATGATTTTTCACCCAATTCATTGATTGCATGGAAGAATTTGCTATAGATAAATGATATACTAGTGAAATAAGGTTAGGAATTGTTACCTATGAATCTTTTCCTCAAAACCCACTCCAAATTGCCTACACCCGAGCTCCAAATCATTTTTAGAAGATATGAATTTCAAGCCCTCGAATATTATATAAACTGCCCAGCGATCCCGCACCTGCGCCCCTTTGACCGCACCTGCAGAAAAACAATCGCAGGTGCGAAAACTCATTAAGGCTGGGGCCGCACCTGTGGAACCCAGACCGCACCTGCGAGAACTGGTTGACCTTGACCAACCCCGCACCTGCGAGCCCCTCTTCGCACATGCGTGTCCGCACTTGCGGTTCCCCGTCTGTAGGTGCGAGACACCAGAACCAGCAATGGTTCAGTTGTTTCCAAATTCCAAGAATCACCCGTTGAGCATCTGAAACATCCTCAAGGCCTCCAGGACCTCAACCAAACTTACCAACCAGTCCTAATACCTTATCCAAACCTAGTCGAGCCTCCAAAACATATCACATAACACCAAAATCACCAATTATACATGGATTCAAGCCTAAGAACTTATGAAATTTCCAAAATCTACAACCGATGCCGAAACACATCAAAACTAGTCCGAATGACCTCAAATTTTACACACATGTCACAAATGACACAATGGACCTAAAGTCACTCTCAGAATTCCATTCTGAGCCCGATATCAAAATTTTACCTATCAGCCGAAATCGTCGAAATTCTAACTATCGCCAATTCAAGCCTAAATCTACTACAGACCTCGAAAGCATATTTCGGATATGCTCCTAACTCTGAAATCACCCAACGGAGATAACGAAGTTGACGGAATCCCATTCCGGACCCATCTTCCTATAGTTCAAACTACGGTCCGATTTCTAAAGCTTAAACTCACATATAAGGACTGTGTCCAAAAACTCTCCGAATTTCACCATTCAACGTTTCGACAAGTCCCAAAAGCAGAAATAGACATGGGGAAAACAATTATTAGGGGATCGGGGCGCTAACTCTCAAAATGACCCACCGGGTCGTTACATTCTCCCCCTCTTAAGAAAATCATTCGTCCTCGAACGAGTATAGAGACATACCTGAAACTGTGAAAAGATGAGGGTACTGACTGCGCATATCCTGATTGGTCTCCCAAGTCGCCTCCTTGACCGGCCGACCACTCCACTGAACCTTTACTGACACAATATCCTTTGACCTGAGCTTTCTGACCTGTCTATCCAATATAGCTACTGGTTCCTCAACATATGATAAAATCCTTGTCCAACTGGACTGAACTGAAATCCAAGACATGAGTCCGGTGACCGTGGTACTTCTGGAGCATGGAGACGTGGAATACCGGATGAACTTCTGCTAGGTTGGGAGGCAAGGCTAGCTCATAAGCAACCTCCCCAATACGTCACAACACCTCAAAAGTTCCAATAAATCTCGGACTCAGCTTACCCTTCTTCCTGAACCTCGTGACGCCCTTCATAGGCGATACCCGAAGCAAAACCCGATCACCGGCCATAAATTCCAAATCACGAACCTTCCGGTCCGCATAACTCTTCTGCCTGGAATGAGCTGCGCGATGTCTCTCCTGAATCACCTTCACCTTGTCCAGAGCGTCCTGGACCAAATCTGTACCCAACAATCGGGCCTCACCCGGCTCAAACCATCCCACTGAGGACCGACACCGTCTACCATACAAAGACTCATATGGCGCCATCTGAATGCTGGACTGGTAGCTGTTATTATAAGAAAACTCTTCAAGTGGAAAGTATCGGTCCCATGACCCTCCTAAATCCATCACACAGGCACAGATCATATCCTCAAGAATCTGAATCGTGCGCTCGGACTGCCCATCCGCCTGAGGGTGAAAGGCTATACTCAACTCTACCCTGGTGCCTAGCTCCTGCTTAATGGCTCTCCAGAACAGTGAAGTGAAGTGTGTACCTTTGTCTGAAATGATAGATACTGGAATACCGTGGAGGTGAATAATCTCCCTGATATAAATCTCCACCAATCTCTCAGAGGAGTATGTAGTCAACACTAGAATGAAATGGGCTGACTTGGTTAACCGATCCACAATCACCCAAATAGTATCAGACTTTTTCAAAGTCTGAGGAAGTCCAACCACAAAGTCCATGGTGATTCGCTCCCACTTCCACTATGGAAGCTCAATCTGCTGAAGTAACCCTCCCGGTCTCTGATGCTCATATTTGACTTGCTGACAGTTGAGACATTTGGCCATAAACTCCACTATATCCTTCTTCATCCTTCTCCACTAATAGTGTTGTCTCAGATCCTGGTACATCTTTCGCGGTACCCGGATTAGTCGAATACCGCGAGCTATGGGCCTCCTCAAGAATGAACTCCCGAAGCCCATCCACACTGGGCACACAGATCCGATCCTGCATCCTCATCACACTATCATATCCTATAGTCACATCCCTGGTGTCACCTCGCCGAACCCTATCCTGAAGAACCAGAAGGTGGGGATCATCATACTGGCATTCTCGAATGCGGTCATAAATAGAAGACCGAGCCACCACATAAGTTAAAATTCGGCAAGGCTCTGAAAGATTCAACCTCAAGAACTGACTAGCTAAGGACTGAATATCTAAGGCTAATGGCCTCTAAACTGCCGGAAGATATTCCAAACTCCCCAAACTCTCTGCCCGGCGACTCAAGGCGTCAACCACCATATTGTCCTTCCTCGAGTGGTATAATATAGTGATGTCACAGTCCTTTAGTAACTCCAACCATCTCCGCTGGTGCAAATTGAGGTCCTTCTGCTTGAATATGTGCTGTAAACTCCGGTGATCAATGAAAATCTCACAGGGAACACCGTATAAATAATGACGCCATATCTTCAAGGCGTGAACAATCGCTGCCAACTCGAGATCATAAACTGGATAGTTCTTCTCATGCACCTTCAACTGTCTGGACGTAGGCAATCACCCTACCGTCCTGTATCAACACCGCTCCGAGGCCAATCCTCGAAGCATCGCAATAAACGGTATAAGACCCTGAACCCAAAGGCAATACCAACACTGGAGCTGAAGTCAGGGCTGCCTTGAGCTTCTGAAAGGTCTCCTCACACTCCTCAGTCCACCTGAACGGATCACCATTTTGAGTCAACCTGGTCATCAGTGCTGTAATGGATGAATAATCCCTCCACAAAACGGCGATAGTACCCAGCCAAACCAAGGAAACTGTGGATCTCCATATCTTATGACGGTCTAGGCCAACTGTGCACCGCCTCCACCTTCTTCAGATCTACTTGATCCCATCCCAAGACACTATGTGGCCCAACAATGCCATTGAATCAAGCCAGAACTCACAGTTAGAGAATTTTGCATACAATATCTTCTCCCTCAAGTCTGAAGCATAGTCCTCAAGTGCTACTCATGATCTTCCCGTGATCAGGAATACACCAGAATGTCGTCAATAAACACAATGACGAAGGAATCAAGATAAGGTCGGAACACACTGTGAATCAAATGCATAAAAGTTGTTGGGGCATTGGTTAGCCCAAATGACATAACAAGAAACTCATAGTGGCCATATCTGGTCCTGAAGGCGGACTTCGGGATAACCTTCTCCCGAATCTTCAACTTATGATAGCCAGAATGCAAGTCAATCTTGGTGGTCGAATAAATCATCAATGAGGGGCAAAGGAAGCCTATTCTTCACGGTGAACTTGTTCAACTGCTGATAATCAATACACATACGCATAAAACCATCATTTTTCTTCATAAATAGCACTGGAGCGCCTCAATGTGATACACTAGGTCTGATGAAACCCTTATCAAGCAACTCCTGTAACTGCTCCTTCAACTCAGGAGGAGCCATACAATAAGGAGGGATAGAAATGGGCTGAGTGTCCGGCAACAAATCAATGTCGAAATCAATATCTCTGTCGGGCGGAATACCCGGAAGATAAGCTGGGAAAACATCAAGAAAGTCCCTCACTAGTGGGACTGACTCAACTGGAGGGGTATCAACACTGACATCTCTCACATAGGCCAAGTACGGATCACACCCCTTCCCAAACATCCGCTGAGCCTTAAAAATTGAAATGACCCTGCGGGGAGTATACTCTAAGGTACCTCTCCACTCTAATCTCGGCAATCTTGGCATAGCCAGTGTCACGGTCTTAGCGTGACAATCAAGAATAGCATAATGGGGCGACAACCAGTCCGTGCTCAAGATAACATCGAAATCTACCATGCTGAGTAATAATAATCAGCCCTGGTCTTAAAACCACTAAGAGAAATCAAACACGACCGGTATACGTGGTCCACAACTAGAGAGTCTCCCACAGGAGTAGATACATAAACAGGGGAACTCAAAGAATCCCGAGATATCCCCAAATATGGAGCAAAATAAGAGGACACATATGAATATGTAGAGCATGGATCAAATAACACTGATGCATCTTTATGGCAGACAAGGACAATACCTGTGATGATTGAGTCTGAAGCAACGGCCTTGGAACGGGATGGAAGGGCATAGTACCTGGCCTAGCCTCTCCCTCTAGGGCGACCTCTACCTCCCTGACCCACACCTCGAGCTGACTGAGGAGGTAGAGTGAGAGCTAGGGCTGGAAGAATAGCCGGAGGACCCGGCAGAGCACATGGAGGCCGATAAGACTATGGAGGTGCACCCCTCCTGGACCTATGGCAATCTCTAATCACATGATGAGTCTCACCACACTCAAAGCGACCCCTCAGAGGACGATGCGGCTGAGACTGAATAGGAGCTGGCCTGCTCGGCTGGCCGGAAATAGCACCTCGAACTGGAGGCACACTGGATACTGGCGGTGCATAATAGAACTCCTGGGGTCTAGGAGGAGCTGGAATACCGCTGGCTGCTGGAAGGGCTGAATGAATAGGGCGACCCACAAAGCCCCTATCGTAACGTGCTGCTGGTGCACGAGCTCCTAAAAATGGCCAGTCTCTCGAAACCTCTTGTCCTCTCTCTCCTCTCTGTCCGGGGCGAACATTCCCTCTACTCTCCTGGCAATACTCACTTCCTGCTGGTAAGTGATATCCATCTCCAGCTCTCTGTCCATACTGGTCCGAATGCTAGGATGGAGTCCCTCAATGAAACGGCGAACCCGCTCTCTGATTGTGGAAACCAAGGTTGGTGCATGTCGAGCTAACTCGTTGAAACAGACTGCATATTTCGACACAGTCATAGTACCATGGCGCAACTGCTTGGACTCCATGCGCCAAGTATCCCTGAGGCTCTGAGGGACATACTCTCACAGAAACATCTCTGAAAACTGAGTCCAAGTGAGTGAGGCTTCCTCGTCCGGACTACTCAGCTCATAGGCCCACCACCACTGATATGCCGCTCCCCTCAGCTGGAAAGTGGTGAAAGAAACTCCACTGGTCTCCATGATGCCCATAGTGCGGAGAATACGATGACACTCCTCAAGAAATACCAGAGCGTCATCTGAAGCTAGTCCACTGAAAGTAGGTGGTGGTACTTCTTGTACCTCTCAAGTCTAAGCTGCCCGGCCTCAGAAGAAGTTGCCCTAGCATCATGCTGAACTGGAGCCACTGGGCGCATAGGAATATACTCCGGGGCCTGATAAACATGGCCCCTCTGCTCAGGAGTGCGGGTTGCGGGAGTCTGTGCCCCTCCCCCGGCCTGAGATGTAGCGGGAGCTATCGGAAGTAGTCCAGCCTGAGCTAGAGTACTGAACATGCTCATGAACTGAGCTAAAGTCTCCTACAAGGCTGGAGCAGAAATAGGGACCTCCTAGGCTGTCTCTCCAGCTGGGCCTGCCATAGGCTCCTCTAACGTTGCTCTAGCCGGTGCTCGGGCTACACCGCGTGGTCGTCCTCTACCCCGGCCCCGGCCTCTGACGGCTCTGGCGGCTCTGGCATGGGGCTCGGGTGACTGGTCATCGGTCCTCCCAGTACGGGTCCTTACCGTCTGTGGGAAAGAGTAGAATAGAATTTTAGAATTTTTGATGTCAATAACTCGAATGAAAAGGAAACAAAGAAATATGATTTTTCTTAACAGTTACATAGCCTCTCGAAGATAGATACGGACGTCTCCGCACCGATCCGCGAGACTCTAATAAACCGGCTTGTGACTTGTGACTCCTATGAACCTAGACTCTCTGATACCAACTTGTCAAGACCCGATTTATCCTCCGAAAGTCATCGTGACGGCACCAAGTCTCTACGACAAGGTAAGCCTTATTGCGGAACAGACAATAAATAGAAGCAATGAAATAAAGACGGAAATAAGTGAGTCTACAAATGAAACATCGCCACTTGGCGTGTACAAAATACAATTTCCCAAAAACCCGGAATATCACTTTAGGCACAAGCTCTGTCTCAAAATAGCTCTATACAATGTGAGGGAATTTACATGAAAAATCTATCTAAATCTGGAGTGGAAGGTGACTCGAAGGACTCTGTGGACGCAGTAGAATTAACTTTCGGTCTCCTGGAAGCTGCTGCTCGGACCCCTAGCCACGAAACTGAGCGCTGGTAACTGGATCTGCATACGAAAAACATGTGCAGGAAAGGGCATGAGTACACCACAAATTGGTACCCTGTAAGTGCCAAGCCTAACCCCAGTCGAGTAGTGAGGAGGTCAAGTTAAGGCTCTACTGGATTTTTATAGTAAAAACAGTTTAAATTTGAACAAAGAGATATAATAAGCTAAGGCAAATCAGTAGAAATAATGAGCTAAGAGAAAATAATAGCAGGGAGCCCTCGGCTCAGCACAACATATATCAGTAACAAGTATGCAATGCAGTACAGGGGGAAGCTCCCGGAATCACGTACGTAGTCCCAATTTAAATATGTAATACAGTACAGGGGGAAAGCTCCTGGAATCTCGTCCGTAGTCCCAATTTAAATATGCCATGCAGTACAGGAGGAAAGCTCTCAGAATCTCGTCCATAGTCCCAATTTAAATACAAATACAGGATATAATTTTATTTTAAAACAGTTCAAGAAAATAACAGGCAAAAATATGGATAAAACTACCTAAACATGGTACACATAGTAACAACTAGGGGAAGTTCAAGTAAAACATGTAGACATGATACTTCCTAATCTAAACTACATAGTCAATACATGAGACAGTGAAATAGGAATGAAATGATTTAGTCATGGAGAGAAAAATGGAGTTTTAGCAACAATGACCCGTGTACGTACTCGTCACCTCACGTACACAGCTCCCAAACAACATAACATATTATTAAAATAGCCTAAGGGGAAGTCCCCAACACAGAGTTAGGCAAGCCACTTACCTCGACTGTGCTACTGAACTCAAAACCACGCTCTTGCCACAAGTATCTGACTCTGAATGGCCCAAATCTATTCAATTCGATTGCACAATGTAAATATCACTTTGAGGAATCAAAATAGCTAATAAGTTCGAGGCTAATACGCGAAATTAGGAAAATTACCGAAAAAGTCACCCGGGCCCACGTCTCGTAATCGAGTGAAAGTTAAAAATTTAGAACACCTATTCACTCACGAACTCACTCAAACAAAAATCATCGAAAACCGACATCAAAATCTTATTAAATTCTCAGATTTCTATGGGAGACTTCTTCCCATTTTCATGATTTTTTACCCAATTCATTGATTGGATGGAAGAATTTGCCGTAGATAAATGATATACAAGTGAAATAAGGTTAGAAATTGTTACCTCTGAATCTTTTCCTCAAAACCCACTCCAAATCGCCTACACCCGCGCCCCAAATCATTTTTAGAAGATATGAATTTCAAGCCCTCGAATTTGATATAAACTGCCCAGTGATCCCGCACATGCGCCCCTTGGACCGCACCTGCGGAAAAACCATCGCAGGTGCGAAAACTCATTAAAAGGGCTGGGGCCGCACCTGTGGTCACTGGGCCGCATCTGCGAAACCCAGACTGCACCTGCAAGAACTGGTTGACCTTGACCAAGCCCGCACCTGCGAGCCCCTCTTCCGCACCTGCGTGTCCGCACCTGTGGTTCCCCGTCCGCAAGTGCGAGACACTAGAACCAACAATGGTTCAGTTGTTTCCAAGTTCCAAGAATCACCCGTTGAGCATCTGAAACATCCCCGAGGCCCCCGGGACCTCAACCAAACTTACCAACCAGTCCTAATACCTTATCCAAACTTAGTCGAGCCTCCAAAACACATCATATAACACCAAAATCACCAATTATACATGGATTCAAGCTTAAGAACTTATGAAATTTCCAAAATCTAAAACCGATGCCGAAACGCATCAAAACTAGTCTGAATGACCTCAAATTTTACACACAAGTCACAAATGACACAACGAACCTACAACCACTCTTGGAATTTCATTCCGAGCCCGATATCAAAATTTCACCTATCGGCCGAAATCGCTGAAATCGCAACTTTCGCCAATTCAAGCCTAAATCTACTACAGACCTCGAAAGCACATTCCGGACAACCTCCTAACTCCAAAATCATCCAACGGAGCTAACGGAGTTGACGAAATCCCATTCTTGACCCATCTTCCCACAGTTCCAACTACGGTCTGATTTCTAATGCTTAAACTCACATATAAGGACTATGTGTCCAAAAACTCTCCGAATTTCACCACTCAACGTTCCGACAAG
Organism: Nicotiana knightiana; assembly: GCA_005239525.1. Lineage (NCBI taxonomy): Eukaryota > Viridiplantae > Streptophyta > Magnoliopsida > Solanales > Solanaceae > Nicotiana > Nicotiana knightiana. Next base: position 52,178 of record ML439825.1, read on the forward strand.
TCCCAAAAGTAGAAATAGACATGGGAAAAACATTTATTAGGGGATCGGGACGCTAACTCTCAAAACGACCTACTGAGTCGTTACAGTAATTGATTAATTATTGGATAATTAGTTAAAGAGTTGGATAAGATTTAACCCCTCCCCCAACGTGGAAAGCAACCATTTTTCATTTAGTAACTAAGTAACAAAGGTAGCAAGGTGTCACACTTTGAAATAAATGTGACACCAAACATTAATTATGTGAAGCCACCTAACAATTAAGAATAACCTTACAATCTCTTAAGAGAAAAATCCAACCAAACTATAACATTATTCTCTTATCTCTTAAGGGAGTTTAAGTCAAGCTTAGAAACGTTACTACTAAAAGGCACTTTCTAATCCAAGATTTTCTTTCCAAATAGAAAATCTTGGATAGAAACATAATCAACGTTAATTCAACTTTCCAAATAGCAACATTGTTGCTAAGTTCTTAAGGAAAGATTTCGGCCAAGATTTTCTTTGCGTAGCTATGTGATTTCTTCGAGATTTTCATATGACTTGTTCCATGTTTTGTCACAATTAACGTGTATTAGAGAATTCACTCAGGTATGTTAAGGCTATTCCTTCTTTATTTTTGGCATGATCCAAATGAAACGAGTAAATGCACAACTTCCATAAATGACTCTATTCGTAGAAATGCTGGAGATGCTTAATTCTTGATTTCCCATAAGTGTTATTATTTTATCGTATGTTCATGGGTCTCAAAAAATACGTAAATTGATAAAGTTTACTTCATGGTATTAATCAGAGGCATAATGGTCTTATGACGTTCCGATATTGACATACTTCTCATGCATTGCATTCATTTATACATGTCCATTGACCCATGACCAGATGGTGTTATATACGCGTATATGTGAGCGTGTGATTTTACTCGCCGCATCGTCCTATAAAAATCCCAATAAATCAATTGATTTTATGAATATTGGTTGATTTTTCAGTACTTAATTGTGAATTATTTGCATTGTTTGCATATCCATAATTCATCTTTCAAAATCATTGAAAATTTTGCATTATAAAGTTATTAGTTATAATTAATTAAATACTAGACAAATGACGAGTATTTAACGTAATGTAATTTTTAATAACTAATTACTATAAAAATTTATCATTTTATTCGATAAATCATAGATTTAATTAAGAATATATAATTGGTTGTTTTATTCTTAATTAATATGTAAATATATAAAAATAAGGTTTGAAATTAATTGCTACATTTTTTGATTAAGTTAGAGTTTAATTTAATTAGAATAATTAAGTTAACTAACTAAGAAAACAAAATCGGACCTGGGCCAAGAAGGACCCAGGCCCAAACCCAATCCCTTGAAACTACCCAGTCCAACCCAGCCCAAATCCCTTACCCGGCCTGCCCCAGCCTAACCAAACGACACCGTTTTGGTCTAGTCGATTAAATCTTGGCCATTGATCGAAATAGATCGAACGGCCAGGAACTCACCCCCTCTAAACTATATAAATGTCCTAACCAAACCCACCCCTCATTTCACCAAATCCTAACCCCCATCCCCTCCGTCTCTCTCTCTTCTGTATAACCAAACCCTAGCCGCCCCAGAATCCCACAGCCGTCCGGCCACCGGACCTTCTCCAATTGACCCCAAACTTTCACCCTATGATCCTCTCCTCATCCTTAACCCCATCCCACAATCAGTTTCCCTAAAAACCCACCCGAATCCCTTCGATTTCACATCTAAGAAAGGCAGAATACCTAGTTTCCTATTACCAAGTCGATTCAGAACAATCAATGGTTCAAAGCTACATGAGTCAACAGCTCTTGATGAGAGCTGTTGATTCATGTGGGTTTGGATCATTTCCAAACCCTGCCGGAGTCTGTCAGCACCCCGCGGGTATCCCTTCCCCCCTTATCTTTTCTTTTCTGACATTTCTTCATTTTTAGAAAAAAAATGAAATCGCATGCCTCACTGTTTGATACATGTGTTTATGTTGTATTGTTCTCATATAGCATGCGTTTGTTCTTGATTTAGTTTAGATCTCTAAAATGCATACGTCAAAGGTATAATAACCATTACAGATTTATGCTATTTAGTTTGAAATTGTTGTTTCGAGTTTGGTTTTTTTGTTGAATATCCTCTTTTTTTGGCCTGTTTTAATTCCAAATATCCATGCGTACCTGATCCGTACCTCATGGTTTAAATTGTTCACTGGTTAGAGATTATTATTTCCTCCGAGACTGTTTTCCCCCTTTCTTTCCCTATTTTTTCCTCAACTGTTAAGTTTCTCGCTTTAAGGATTGATTACTAATCTGGTTTAGGAGTTCATGAACCTTTCTGTTTAAGTAACATGATGTTTGTTTTAATTGAATTGTTAGTTTTGTTTGTTTGAATAGGCAAGCCTATACTAATTATACTTTCTGTTTTGTTTTTTTTACTTACTTTCTTTTGGTTTCAACTTTAGTTTCAATCGATTTTAATCAATCAAGTAATAGTTTAATTAGGTAATGAAGAGATACTTATGTGCGAATAATTAAGTGTGCATTTGAACTAAGTAATAATACAATTGACTGAGTCTAAGAAGTTCAACCTAATTAATCTAAAGTAATTAATTAACCTGAAACTAATCAACCAATTAAGCTAAAAAACTCAGTTCTAAACAGTGTTTGGTCAAGATTTAACCTAGACTTATCAAAACTAACTTAGTTAACAATAATTCCCCTACGATCACTTGTATAATATATTAACCTATTCTAATAGTCTCTTAAACAACTAATTAAGTCCTAAGATCTGCCTAAGGTAATTAGTTTAGGACTAATTAACTAAAATAAATCATTTAACCAAGGTTTAATAATTATACAACACCTAATCAACTTGTTAAACCAATTTTAAATCAGTAGGGATTAAGCACCCTAATTAGTTAGGTCTAACAACTTAATTATTTCTTTTAATTGATCTAAGACAACTAGTTAGGTTCAATTGTGCATTTGAGTTAACTAAGTTTAAGAATAATTGATTCACTTAGTCTCACATTTAAATGATTCCAACTTCTTCCATCTAGAAATTAACTTAGCTAGCTTCGTAAGTATTTAACTAAAAATAAAATCTGTTTAAGACAATTAGTTTGAGGTTAATGGACTAAAACAGATTCATTTAACCTAAGTTAAGAGAACTTAGTTGACTAACCTCCACTGAGTCTAATTAAACTGATGATTAAATAACTTAAACATAGATAGTTAGTATGAAAGCTAACTCTAGACATTTAATCAACTCACCTTTAACTAACTACCTAATTCTAGTTAAGGATAATCATTAGTTAAACTAAAGTGAGCTAACTAGGATTAATCAACTAGGGATAATAATAACCCAAGCAAGTTTAACCCTGTTTACCTAGTGTTAATTTCAAGAACTTCAAGGGGTATATTAGGAATCCTAGGTGAGGGAATCTTGGGTGTAACAACCCTAGAACCTTCTAGACTTTTGAAATCAGATTTCTTAAGGGTATTAGGGTCATTATGGTGGCTGGAAATTTCTGGAATAGGGGCAGCTGTCCCAAGGGATAAGGGTGACAGCTGCATTGGCACTATTTCCAGCTTATTGGATAAGGAATATGCTGAGCATATCCTATCCCAACTGCCCCTATATATGCACACACGTTTTACCACTAAAAGGGGATTTTTTTTTTGGGAGATTGATTTTTGAGAGGGGATTGGGAGAGATTTTTTTTGGGAGACCTTTCTCAGGATTCTTTTTTAGACTCTTCTCTGAATCCTTTGGACTGAAAAATACAATTTTGACTACTAAAAACTTAGAAAAACAGAAGCAAAAAGAATTGACAGTAGGAGTGGAAAACAATATGAGCTTAGGGTGTCTTGTAGCTGTGATCTTCTATCCTAGAAGACTTGGTTTTGGTTGCTGTTCTTATTCAATCATTTGGGTATTCAAAAATTATCTTTCCCTGGGTTTTCTCTACTGTGGGTTTGCTATTTGTTGCTGCTGGGCTTTCTCTGCTTTTCTGCTGACCCCCATTGCTTGACCTTTATTTGGTCAAGTTTTTCTGTTGTTATCTTATTCTAAAGGTATGTAAAACTGACTTCTCTTTTTATGAAGTATGAAAATATGAAATCTGTTTGTCTTTCCTCTATGAATCTGTATTTTTATTTGTTTAGACCTATTTCTGTATAAACTTATATGCATGTATATAGAGTAACACATTATGTTTGTTTAGTTTCTAATCTCTGAATTTTACATAAGTCTGTTTCATCTTAAAACTGCCTGTTATATGACTGTGCAATCAATGTTTGTGTTGGAAAATAGCATCAAAGGGTAATGAACTTAACCTCTAATGGTTAAGTTCATCCTACAAAGATGCTGAAATACTGGTTTATTCCAGGTTTTAGATATCTAGATACTGTTATGAAACAACACTAGGGTAGATGAATTTGACCCTCTATAATGGTCAAATTCACCCCATATCAGGTGCTTAAACAATGGTTTAGTTGCTGAAAGTCACCCTCTTAAGGGTATAAAATAAGTGATCGAAAAAGGCCCTTGGAATAAGGAATCTGGACTCTTTAAATGTCCAGATTCATTCTCTAAAAATGCCTAAATAATCAAAGTCCCTGTATAGTTTAGAATTATGTTAGCATCAGCACTAGGGTAGATGAATTTGATTTGTTGATAGTCAAATTCACCCCATGTTAAGTGCTTAAACGGTAGGCTATCACCCTTAAAGGTATGAAGTGAACAATCGACAAAGGCTGTAGAACATTGAATCTGAACCCTTCAAGTGATCAGATTCATACTCTAAAAATGCCTAAAATTAAAGTTATGGCACAATTATGAGTTGAATAAGACCTCTATAGAGATGAATCTGACCCCTCTTTTATGGTCAGATTCAACTTATAAGAGGCCAGAACCTGTTTCTGGTAAAAATAGTGTAAAAACATCATAAAGGATGAGCCCAACCTCCTTCATGATATGATTCGTCCTATAAATGTTTGAAGATCTATTGATTACTACTACCCAAATAATAGATTTTGGACTTATTATCCGCATTAAAGAATACACGAGTAGTTCTTTTTTTTAGCTTAGTATAAGCATCATCCGACTTAAACTCGACTTCCTATCATAGTCTTGTTTAGTCCAATGGGTGCATAACACACTCATCTAATTGAGGTGTTCTACAGATTACAAATTAAAGCTCGAACGTATGGCTTTGAAAGCATTCAAGACTGATAATTTAGTTAGAATGATCATTTTAAATTTTCTTGCCTTTCAAAAATGCATGTTGACAGTAGCAGTCGAAGTTGTAATTAATGATATTCATTTTCAGAATCATTGTAATTAAAGACTGGACTGTATATATTTAAATTCTTCTTACTGTTCGTGTTTGTTCTTTTCCCTGAAAAGTAGGTTGTTTTTATTAGTAAATTTATAATCCAATCCCTGTTTCGAAAAGTAGCATGATGACAGTACATAAAAATGGAGTGTATGTTCAAAATTAGCATGCATAGGATTTTACAAACACTTATTGATTTGGAAATAACTATTTTTGATTTTAGTTGCCTTCAGTATAAGTCAGAATCATTTAATTGCTCTCAAATCATTCCGCATCTTATAAATTTTCTGAAATCAATGGATGCATATTTTTACGAATGAATTTCGATTATAGTAATCTATGTCTTAAACGACCAAGTCTGAACTGATAAAGTTGTTCAAGCTATATCATTCCTTAAAAATAAACCACCAAAGCAGTTCTAGATTATAAATTCGAAAGCATTTAGAATTTGTATGATCTTGGTTTTAAGACTAATATGCCTAAAACTTTAAATTTCATTCTTTTTAATAACTTGTGCCCTCAAATACCTCACGATTTACTTGTGCCTAATCTAGTGAATCCTTGATACATATGAGTATGATTTTCCAAACAATGTCCCTTTGATAACTGGAAAATAACATTAAATGTGCAAATTTTCTCCTAATTATCATTCAGAGTACAATGTTTCTATTTATACCTGTATCTAGCAGTGTTTAGTTCAAATTACACAAATCCCTTTTTGTTCAATAGCCGAAGTAGGATTGGCCAAAAAGATTTAAAATAATTTAGGGCTAAATGTGGCCATGGCCCAGAATATGCTGTCCTTTACGCTAATTCATATCATTTTAAGCAATCCTCTAGGTAGAATGATACCTTTAGTTTTGGGAAAATTTGGTAAAG